>JAZGTI010005752.1:0-24784 GCA_036877585.1 Botia kubotai | reverse complement strand
ATGAAATAATTTGCTATAAATTATAAAATTGTGAAGTATTATTGGCACATAAAAAAACAATCTGCAGCTTCGTCACATTTGTACAGTGCATCAAAGTGAAATGTGAGAATTTACCTGAATGGATGAAGCTGTGAATATGCTCCACTACCAGTTCACAGGAAAGTCCAATGGCATGCTTGAAGTTTGCTGCGGCAATGTCCCAGTACGAGTGATCGCCATGACTCCGCTGCAGCCATAGTGACATCACAGGGAGGAGCAGCTGGATGACAGAGAAGATGGCAAATCCAGGCCCTATGAAAGACAAATCTTTTAGAAACGATATTTAATGGGCTCATGGTTTTATGACAAGAAATAAGATCAGGACATGACACCGATGAGTGTGTGTAGACTGGAATAAGCCACAGGTCTGAGCTTTGCTCTGGTATCTAAAGCACCTAAGTTTCATACGTGGTTGCAGGCATCTCACCTGGTGCCTTGGTGACCTCACGCAGAAGTTCAAACAGCAGCTCAAGAGTTGGAGGTTGATGCTGACGGGGACAATTTGACACGGCTGCCGTCAGCTGCTCTAGCAACAAAATCCATACCTGGATCAGACCTGCGCACACACAGCATACATAACTGATCGCACTTTGTCTCTGTACATTAAACAGTTGATAAAAAAATTACACCAAGGCAAAGCTATTCAGTTCAGAGTTTAGCCCCAACCCTATCAAAAACTAAACCAGCTAATGACCATCATTAGCATTACTTGAGAATAATATTTTATATTGTTTTTATATTTTATATTTATATTTTATATTTCTTTATTTTATATTTATATTGTGTTAGTGATGGACCAGTAGAAAGTGCTGTCTCTGCTGTCCCTGAGACTAAACTGTCCTTTTAACAACTACAAAAGCAAGTGTCGTGTCATGATCTTCTCATAGTGTAACGTGTGGTTGTGAGAAGTCACCCGTGTCATCGTCAAACTCAGCTAAAACACAGTCCATGCCATCCTCGCTGCTTACAGATCGCTCCTGAGCTCTCATGGGAAGACTAGCCAGTCGCGCACCCAGGAATACGGGCTTAGAAGGCATCTTGTAAATTTTGGTAAGCAGCTGGACAAATGAAAGATAATGCAAAGAATTAATAAAGGAATAAGAAACAACTGTATGACATTTACTGAATGTGCAACATCATTCAGTTATGGGAAGATTTTAGCATTGATGGCAAATACTGTACAGTTTAAAACAAAGAAATGCTGCTTGTTTGCATTTTTTTCTTAAATTAATCTAAATAATTAAATTAATTTTTAATAAAATTAATCTTAATAAATTCCGCATCCCTGTAGCTCAGTGGAGCATGGCGTTAAAAAACGGCAAGGTCATGGGTTCGATCCCAAGGATTGCACATACTCAAAAACAACTTACAGTATAATGCAATATAAGTCGCTTTGGATAAAAGCGTCTGCCAAATGCATAAATGTAAATAAGTCAACTCAATGTTTAAACCCTGCCTTGTTTTCAAGCTCAATCTATGTAAAGACAAAGATTTGTGCATTGCAAATGTTTAACAAAATGTACATGAATCAAGCTTCTTTTATGGACATGGGTTCTGTGTGTATACCTTTGAACATTTTCTCAAATAGTCCAGTGCAGGAAGGCACAGATCAGTTGAGCTGTACCCACTGACATGTACACAATCCCCAATCTCCTTATAGTCCACATCTCCTACAAATAAATCACTCAATTATAACAGGTAAATTATATAAAAGAGAAATAGACCATTAATCAGTGATATTATTTACAGATATTGACAGTTTTCTATGGGTAACGAGGGCCTCATATGTATAAAGCAGCTTAAGTAAAATTATTCTTTTGTGTTGTCACAGTTCTAAGAATTATGATTCACTCTTATTGAGATTGTCATTGATAAATCATGTGTGTTAAGAGCGGCGAGGTCTCCTAACATTGTTAAGAGTTTCAAAACAACCACAAACGCAGAATGTGTTGCAATTAAATGATGACAGAATGAGACATGCATAATCTATATTTTACTGATATAGTCTGATTGTGTTTAATTATTATAATTTAAAATTCATTTGAAGATCTACATTTTGTGAAACAGCTTTTAAACACCATAGACCAAACATATACGCATCACTGTTTGGTTAAAAGACCTTTCAGAATTCTCTCTCAGAGAGAGAACTTTATTAGCATTAATAATTTAGACAACTTTTTAATGTGTATATAATATGAAAAGCAATTTAATGTTTACCTTTTGCACAAAGGAATATATTTATACACATATTTATAAGCTGTTTATAGCCTTGTTTTAATAAAATACAGGAAATAAAATTTTGCTTGAACAATAGCAGAAACAATATCATTTAGTATAATAAAGCAGAACTCACCTAAACCTTTCACAAACTTCATAAGGCACATGATGTAGTCAGTCGCTGCGTTGGCAAACACCTGAATGTTGTCTGTGTTGATGAAGGCTTCAAAGACATCAAACACCGGTGCCTGCGACTTTCCTACATTTATAAAAAATTCTACACAATGAAGCAGCAGTCAATTTTAGAGTAAGGTCAATATTTAAATGAATTAAAAGCAGATTCATTCAGTAACATATTTTTCAAGCTTTTTTTCTAGAATATGTCATCAATCTCTTATATTTATACGAACGTAAAAAAGAAGAAACTATGAATGCAAGACTGGGAATTTGATTTTGAAATGTCAAGATTAAAACTGCTGAAACATCACTGATGTTTCATTATGTAATATCATCTTTGCACAACTTAAATTATGCGGATCTTCAACAAAACCATACAACTAAAGTATAACAACATAAATCAAGATAAGAAATAAGAGGATATAAGAGGAGCCTATGAACTGATGCATTGGGCACTTCTAGTGTTGACAGCTTTGTTGCTTACAATGGAATCAATCTAAAGCTGTTCAGGCTTGATATGGACAAAGTGTAAGGTTTAAATGATTTGCAATAAGTTTGAATGGAGTCTGTATGTTGACCTAATTACAGGGGTTTAGAACAACTGCAGTGCTGCCTTGAACACAGACCCATAGAATATTCTCCTATCAGGTAATCCTTCACGCTAGTCTTGTTTCCATGCACAGTTCTGAGAGCACTGAAGAGCGGTCTCCAGCCAGACTGGATCTGAGCTGAACACATCTCCACCAGCTCTTCAATAGAGGTGATCACCTGTATACCATGACAGACACACACACAAGACACTGCAGTTGACTGATTATACATTTTCCCATGACAAAAAGTCAAAAACTATCCTCACAGCACAAAACCCATTAGTTTGGACCATGTCTGCAGGATTTAAAAACCTTGTCATATACCTCGTCATAATGTTGTACTTTGAGTAAATGTAAATGATGACAGAATGTTTACATTTAAAGTCATTCATTTAGCAGATGCTTTCATTCAAAGCGACTTACAAGTGACTTTTAGGTCACTTTATCATCAGTTCTAGCTAAGTGATATTTTATTTTATGAGAATGGCAGACCTGATCTTGAACATCCTCATCACAGAGCTCCAGCTGCATGATGTGCTCAAAGGGTCTAAAAAGGGCTTCATTGAAGTGGAAGTGTGGTAGCTCAGCCCAGCTGCTCAGAACCTCCATCAGAACATCATGAATGAAAGACACAGCCTTCTGAGACACGTGACGCTCCTTGTGACAGGCCGCCTGTATATAGAAAGTCATAAAATAGGCTAATATTATTAATATTAATAACTCCTAACGTGAAGGTTTGTTTAAAATGAAGTAACAACAGTACGACTCTTACTCTTAAAGAGAGAAACCCGCAACCATGAGCGAAAATGGAGAAAGTTAAATCTGGATTTTCAGATTAGCATGGAAGGACAGCATGTCCCGATACAAAAGGCTCTAAAAGCAGCAAGTCCTGCACATTTTAGCACACAAATAGAAAAATAAAAAAACAATCCTGGGTTTGTTTATAATACAGTTGCCACATTAACTAATAAACATACACTTCCTGAAGACAATGTGCTATCAAACTTTAGTAGTAATGACTTCATTAACTTTTTCACAGAGAAAATCTAAATCATATGAAATACAATGGAAAATATACATCCTGCGACCTTACCTGAAGATTCTTTGTTAAAAATCCTTGTTAAAAATTGCTCCGCAAGAACAGCTGCGATGCTTTACAGCTATAGACCAGGAGGATCTCAATAAACTTATTACTTCCAAACCAACAACATGCTTATTAGACCCCATACCTACTAAACTATTGATAGAGCTGTTAACAGCAGTTGAGGAGCTCTCGTCAATATTATTAACTATATCTCTATGTAACGAGAATGTTTAAATAGAGTGAGTAATGATCAACAGGTGGAAGCAATCAGTCCCAGGTATGGTGCATTGTGGGAAATGTAGTCCGGATATACAAAGATCATAATTCGGGTGAAGGTTCCTTCTGGTGGCAGAGTCCACACGCCCCCTGCGAGTAGTTCCTGACAAACAGCACTGAGGTCTACTGCAAGGTCGAGGGGCCGGATTCCGGATTCTATGGAAATTTTTTGTGAGTGTGGGGTCCAGAATATCTCTTGCATTGGCCTAAAACCGCTCCTCCGCATCGTACATATGAAAGGTGGGAGAAACACGATAATTAGCAGGCACGTCTTAACGAAACTGGTGTCAATTGTCTTAGGATTTTAAATGGACCAACATACCTGGGACTGAGCTTTCTGCATGGAAGCCTTAATCGGAGGTCCTGGGTTGAGAGCCATACCCATTGGCCTGGAGAGTTAACAGGACTGGCCTGACGGTGCTGATTAGCCTGGTGAGCCTGGCAATGAATGGCTTGGAGCAGGTGTGTGTGAGCACGATCCCATTCTTGTTTGCTATGTTGTAGCCAGTTCGTAACCAATGGGACGTCCGTAGGTTCACTTGACCATGAGAATAGGGGTTGTTGAAATCCCAATATGCATTTAAAAGGGGTTAGTCCAGTGCATGGCTTAACAAGGGAGTTCTGGCCGTACTCCACCCACATAAGAAGCCTGCTCCAATCTGATTGGTTTGTCTGGCAGTAGGATCGTAGAAAATGGATGATTTCTTTTTTAAGGCATTCAGTTTGGCCATTGGACTGTGGATGATAACCTAAGGTGATACTGACATTAACTCAGAGGTGCCAAAAAAAGAATGACCAGACTCTTGAGGTGACATTTCAGGGAGTATACTCTCTGGAGAGGTATTTACTGGGGTTTCTTCAGTCTGTCATGACAGAGTGTCGGTCTTGGTATTCTTAGATCCTGGGCGATAGGTAACTCTAAAATTGACACAATAAAAAAAAGAATACCCATCTTGCCTGACGTGGGTTCAATCGTTTGGCTGACCATAGGTATTCCAGGTTCTTGTGATCTGTCAGTACAGTAAGCAGATGAGTAGCTCCTTCCAGCCATTGTTGCCACTCCTCCAAGGCCAGCTTCATTGCAAGCAGTTACCCACATCATAATTCCTCTTTGCAGAGGTGAGTTTTCTGGAATAAAAAGCACAAGGATACATTTTAGGAGGTGAACCATGGCGTTGAGAGAGAACAGCCACTACCTCTGTATTTGAGGCATTCACCACAAATGAGCAACCGGGGTTGAGGTGCCAAAGGATTGGCGCTGTTGTGAATCGGTTCTTGAGCTCTTGGAAGACACGATCGGCCTCTGGAGACAATTTCAGTTTGTTTGAGCTTTGTTTGGTTAATGATGTGAGGGGGACTGCCACAGAACTAAAACCTTGGATGAAGCAGCAATTCTTTCACAGTCTTGGGCCATTCCGACACTGCTTTCACCTCTTTATCATCCATAGCGACCTCTTCTGGACTAATGATGTATCCCAGGAAAGACGTACAGGTTCTATGGAACTCACACTTCTCCCCCTTGACAGAGTTGGTACTGGATTAAACGCTTCAGGACTGATCTCACATGTTTGATGTGATCCTTCAAAGAATCAGAATAGATTAGGATATCATATGTACAGTATATGATCACCCATTTGTCCAACATATCTCTAAAAATGTCATTCATGAACGGCTGAAACACTGCCGTCTATTGGCCAGGCCGAAAGGCATTACCAGATACTCATAGTGAGCGCTGGTAGTCGAGGGCTGTCTTCCATTCGTCCCCCTTCTGGATAACAACCAGATTGTAGGCACTACGAAGATCAAGTTTGGTATAGAACTTTGCCTGGCAAAGTTGTTCTAAGGAGACTGGGACTAGAGGGCGAGGATAACAGAATTTAATGGTTAGTCCTTCATCCTTCTGGATGAACCGGCTAAGGCAGGTGAATTAGATGGGCGAATAAACCCCTTTACAAGTTCCTCTTGTATGTATGCTTTTATAGCTTCAGATTCGGGTTGAGATAGTGGGAAAATCTTCCCCTTGGGTGGACAGGCGCCTGGGAATCAGGTCTATAGCACAATCTACTGATCGATGGGGTGGTAGTTGGGATGCCTTCCTTTTACTGAATACCTCAGCTAAGTCGGTGTATTCAGGTGGAATGGAGACGCCGGGGGCTGAGGTTTCTTTAAGCACTGCAGGAGGATTGCATGGATGGGTGACTTGAGTGAGACATAGGTCATGACATGTAGAGCCCCATCGAGTAATTTGTCCCTCCTTTCATGAGATAACATGATTGTGGAGCTGTAGCCAGGGTAGTCCCAGAATTATGCCGTGGTTGGTTAAAGAGATTACATAGAGCTGGATCTTCAGAGTGGAGAACCCCAATTCGTAGTTGAATCCCCTCTGTGATTTGGTGGATATGTAACATTTTTTGAGAGGCCGACCGTCTAGCGCTTCCACTGCTAGGGGGGAATTGCAAGGAGTTAATGTAAGTTGATGTTCGTGAGCGAACTTGTAGGACACAAAGTTACCTGCCCCCCCTGAGTCTATTAATGCATTATTGGACACAAGCGATTATCATTTCAACAGGTATATGCATAGTGGCAAGTGACGGGTTGGGAACATTAGTAGCACTCACTGGAAGTGGTTTTGAAGCGGGTCGTACGGGACAGGTGAGCTTTAGATGACCAGCCTGACCACAGTACAAACACAGGTGGTGAAGTATTCGGCGTTCCCAATTCTTCAGGTGAATCAGGTGAGTGTACACTAATTGCATTGGTTCAGGAGTGGCAGGGCTTTCAGATACATGGCGGGGTGCAGACTGAGCAGGGCGTCGAGCGCAGATTAGATTGTCCATTTGGATAGCTAGATCAATATAACTTTCCCAGATCTCTCCCTTTGTTGCGGCAAGCAAGCTCCGACTGGAGTTCAAAATTCAGGCCCTTACGAAATAGCAACTTAAGAGTATCCTCTACCATCACCGTTTGTGCAGCTAGGGTTCGGAAGGTTAAGGCATATTTAGCTGCTCTCAATTTTCCTTGTGACAAGGATAAGAGTTGCTCACCGGGTTATCTCCCCTCTGCGGGATGTTCAAATACATCTCAAAACTGTTGTAGGAATGTCTCAAAGGTTGGGAAGATGGATCCATCCATTCTCCATACAGCGGTTGCCCATTCAAGCACCTTCCCAGTAAGTAGGGAGCATAAGAAAGCGATTCGGCTGGTTTCAGAGGGGTACAGGTTAGGCTGCTGATTAACAAACAGAAAACATTGCAGTAGAAAACCCGTACACTTAGAGGGGTTACCATCAAACTTGTAAGGGAAGGTGAGGCAGGGGCTGATAGAGGACAGAGCAACGGGAGAGGTGCTGCTAGGCGTGGACGAAGACGCCGTTGTGGATTCTGGAGGAATGAGGTGCACGCCTTGTAGAGCCTTGACTAATTCCTCCGTGAGGTTGGTACAACGAATGAGCTGGTGTTGGTGCATTGCGAGCTGGGATGCTTGCACCGCCAGTTAATTTGACAACTGGAGGATAGCTGCTGGATCACTATTTGGCGAAGTCTTCTGTAACGAGGGGTCAGAAGCGCTGGGATCCATTCGCAGCAGTTTATTGTCTTAATCAAACAGGCAGAGGTCAAACACAGGTAACAAACACAACGTAGGCAGGGCGAGACAGAATCGATAAAAAGGCAGTGGTCAAGGCAGGCAGCAAACAATCGAAGACGTGATAACAATCCCAAGTCTGGACAGACAACGAACAGGCAATAGTAATAAACAATCCAAAATCACAAGAATCCAAAACACAGGGGAAAAATGCTCAGAAATGATGGGAAGACTTCCCAAAGACTTCCCAAAGAGTCTCAAGTCTGTTTAAATAGAGTGAGTAATGATCAACAGGTGGAAGCAATCAGCCCCAGGTATGGTGCATTGTGGGAAATGTAGTCCAGATATACACAGATCAGAATTTGGGTGATGGTTCCCTCTGGTGGCGCGGGGGAGCCGGAGTAGGAGCTTCCACCGTGACACTCTAGGTCATGTCCCGAGTCCTTTCAAGCTAGCAGTTATTAATCCTCTAATTAAGAAACTGGAACTAGATTCTAATGAACTAGCAAACTACAGACCCATTTTAAATATCCCGTTCATGTCTAAAATATTAGACATAAGGTAAATATTAGATAAGGTCATATCCATGCAACTGTGTGCCTTCTTACGCAGAAACAATATTTTTCAAAAGTTTCAGTCAGGTTTCAGACCACATCATAGCACAGAAACTACCCTGGTCAAAATTACAAACGAATTACTTCTATCTGCCGACCAAGTTTGTATCTCATTGTTAGTTCTACTTGATCTTAGTTGCATTTGACACTATACCATGTCTTGCTGTTAGTTCTTCTACAAAATTGGCATTCGCTGGCATTCAAGGTCAGGCTCTTCAGTGGTTTCTATCTGACGGAAACCATTTTGTTCATTTAAATGGGGAATTTTCAAAATTAATGACAGTAATATATGGCCTCAAAATTTTATCTTAGACCCTTTACTATTCACATTATACATGCTGTCCCTTGGAAATATTATTAGAAGTTATGGGATAAGCTTCCACTGTTATGCTGATGATACTTAACTATATATTACATCAAGACCAGATGATATTCATACCTTTGCTAAATCATCAGCCTGTTTTAAAGACATAAAACATTGAATGACTCATAATTTTCTTCTTTTAAATTCAAATAAGACAGAGATTTTACTTATTGGACCAAATCCAAGTAAACAAAAGCTCTCTGATTACAGTTTCTAATTAGAAGAATGTAATGTCACCTCATCCAACACTGTCAGGCTTAGGCACAAGACTTAGGCATCATATTAGACAGTAACCTGTCTTTTGAAAATCAACTGGCATATATTACGAAAAATGCTTTCCATCTTAGAAACATCGATAAGTTGCGTAACATCTTATCTAATTCTGATGAAGAAAAGCTGGTTCATGCTTTTATGACCTCCAGACTAGACTATTGTAATGCACTTTTAGATGGCTGTTCAGCTTCCTTAATAAACAGGCTACAATTAGTACAAAATGCAGCAGATAGAGCTCTTACCAGGTCCAAGAAATATAACCATATAACCCCAATTTCGTCATCTCTACACTGGTTACCTGTTAAATTTCGTATTATCTATAAACTACTACTGCTTACCTATAAAGCCTTAAACATGTTAGCCCCTATGTACTTAACTGATCTTCTCTCTCGTTACAAACCAATGCGCGCTTTACGCTCACAAAACTCCGGACTTCTGGTTGTACCTAGAATCACAAAGTCAACTAAAGGTGACAGAGCATTTTCGCACTTGGCCTAAACTCTGGAATAGTCTCCCTGGTGCTGTTCTAGATTAAGAACACATCCCTTAATTAAGCTAAATTAGATAAACTAGATTAAGAACACATCTCTTTAGTGAAGCATTTTCATAATGCAACTCATCACTTGTTTTTCAGTTTTAGCGTGCCAGAGGTGAACTGGCCCTCCCTGCTAAACCTGGTTTCTCACAAGGTTTTTTTCCTCCATCTATACATCATTGGAGTTTTGGTTCCTTGCCATTGTCGCCTTGTTGGCTTGCTTGCTGGGAGACTGCTGAAGTCTAATTTAGCCTAGGGTTTTGTAAACTGTAAATATCTAATATTTTATTGTATATATTTTATGTATGCATGTATTCTACACTAATTCTGCTTTGAAGCAATGCAACATTGTAAAAAGCGCTATATAAATAAAATTGAATTGAATATATAAATAAACTTGAACCTGCATGTGTAACCCCTAACAACTTCCTGTTGTACAAATGCATGGCTCATGCGGAAAGTTTTGTCAGGACTTGGTAGACTATAAGAATTGGGTACTTGTCCAGGGTGTTTGGCAGGTAACTTTTAAGTAAGTCAGGTAAGTCATCATGAAACAAAAGTATGACACTTTCTGTATTCTGCACGGTATACAGAAATAACAATTACCTCTGAGTGAACTAAAAAATTTGAACAAGCAAAATATATCATTTGAAAATAGAATTGGATAATACTTTGAAAACAACCCTACATTTTCCAGATTTTAACAACCTATAACCCATATGTCTGGTAGGGACGTATTAGTCATATCAGAGTTGTTATTTATACCTCCACCAGGTGGGGTGCCACAACACTCCAGGCTCTCATCATATGCAATAGTGGTCTGCTCTTGTTCTTCACGATCCACAGCATGGCCTCCCCCAGACGGAAAAGATGAAGGGCACTGTGCTTGTTTTGGGTTGACTTAGCCTCCCCTGTAATGAAAACCTGATGAGATTATGAAAACAAGCACAAGCCTACCCCAAAAATGACTTTGACTGTCTTATGTATGTTGCTCCACACAGATATTTTTGCTTTACTTGATAATTTAAGTATTGGCAGCAGGGGCGCCGCTCGCAATTTTGGGCCCTATGACAAAATATGAGGTTGGGCCCCCTAGTAGTGTTATTACTAATAAAGCAGATCTCTGGGGGCCCCTAAAGGGCGTGGGCCCTTAGAATTGTCCTAACTTTCCCCCCCTTAGCGGCGCCCCTGATTGGCAGTATATAGTCGTTTATATAAAAATGATTCAATTAAAAAAAACTAATACGCCAGAAAAAGTATTTTTAATCTTACATCTTACAATACATTTGTAAAGCTGCTTTGAAGCAATGTAACATTGTAAAAAGAGCTATATAAATAAAATTGAATTAAATTGAACTTTGAATAGAAACAACTGATAAGTTTTTGTCATTCAATTGTTGTATATACTTATATAAACATAGAAATAATATTAAAATAATCCACCCGTAATAGTACCACTGCTCCGTTCTCATTTTGAATTGGCTCAAATGCATAAGCACTAGGTCTTATCATGGGCTTTTCAACAGTCATTTTATGTTATTTCATGTTTTCTCTATTTCAGAGCAAGTGTGTTGTAAACGGCGTACAGAAATGCTTATTCTAAAGCACTGCCCAGCGCAGCAAACAAACCTTGTAAAGTCACAAGTCGTAGAACTAAAAGATGGCAATGCCCTTGCTACAAAACATATTATTGTTTTAAAATGGTTACATTTATTGTGTTTGTTATATGATTTTTGATTAGAGCAGGACTCTATTTACTTAATAATGTAAACCTGACTAAGTGCTTCATTTCCACTTTAACAAGATTAGATCCTCTGAGGTAGGAGATGCCAAAATCACCATTTTGGAGGGAGCTGATTTTGTTTACATAAGTTATTCCAACATATCAAATAGTTCTGAACAAAAAAACTAATTAAACTTCAATTTATCCCAGTTAGTAAAAAATCTTTTTGGTACCTGGCATGGCTAAGGAATAGTCTCCAGTTTCTGTGACTGAATCAAAAAGTTGAGACTGTGAAGCTTTTCTGAGCTGATGCAGAAAGCTCACCAGGCCCACCAGGTTAAGTTTACTCATTGCATCCTCAAACAGCCTGCAGGACACACAACAACACCATATTAAAACATTTTACATTGTGCATTGTAAAAAAAAACATTATATATAATATAACACTGACTTGAGAAAAATGGCACTTAAAAACTCAAATCTGCTTAAATAAGTTTAAATGTAATACTTTTAAGTAAGCAATAAGTTAAAAGAGGCTGTGCTGTATAATGAATAAGGCACGGCCGAAGAGCATTGTTAGCCAGGACGCAAAGTCACCCTTCAGCTGTGACCTTTTCCACGATACAGCACTAGTACCTTATTGCTTTTAGAAAATGGTTACCACACAATACAAATATTAAAGCTAAAAATTATATATTAATGCAACTTTCATGAAGTAAAATCACTAAAACCTTCCTTTCACTGGAAAATAGTCCCTGATCAACTGTGAACAGCAACAGAACGTATCTAGAGGTAATATGCATCATCTTGTGGAGCTCAAATAAACCTTCTTATTGTCAGCCTCATAAGTTATATAACAAACCCCAACATTATTTGTGAAATGAACAAATGAATTTCCCCTTCAAAGAATAGTGTATAATGCTAGTGTTAAGAGCTGACACTAAATGTCAACACGACCACAAATTAGCATTAAATTGTGAAACTAGTCCAATCTTGATTGATGTTGTCTCTTGATGTAATGTAAGGACATACCACAGAAGCATAAAAAGATGCTGAAACATATAATGGTCTTGGTCTTCAGCAAGCCTTCTATGTGTGAATTGCCTTTTTTATTGTTTGTTTTGGGGGCGGAGCATTGTGACAGCACATATTATAAGTTGCTGCTGCTTAAAATGCTCCGCTACCGCCTGGCCCTGTTTGATGAGGCAGCCGAGACTCACATTCCCCATGGTTAGGGACTCGGCTATGGTTATGCAACTCTTATCGATTGATTCCAGAGCTCTCACTGGGGATACGAAAACCCACACTATGGCTTCTTCCACCCCAAGTGAGTGTATGATACATGAATTGTCTGGCTCTGAGGAACAGCAACGTTCTTTCCTGCAATCCAGTGCACAGCCTCCACGCGAGGGCCTGCTATTGTTTTCCTATCGTCACACTGATGTGTCAAGATCGTGAAAGAGGCTGTTTTTGTCAAAATGCTCCCCACCAAACCCTGTCACACATCATCAGCTTTGGTGGCATAAATGGCAGTGGGTTGTTCTGGGGTGTGTTTGCATGCAATGGCTATTTTGCAAGCATATCAACTTCTTTAAAGATTTAGATGAGGGCAGGGAGCCTGGGCACGATGATGTTAAAGAACTGTGTCATGCCACAAACCTTGCACTGTGGGCCACTAAGGAGACAGACAATGCCATATTCACTCCATGTTAGGTTTGGTGGCCACAGAGCAACATTTGTGGTTGAATCTCTTAAGAACTAAGAAGAGGGATAAAGCTTTTTTGACTTTATCGGTGATGCTGTAAACTCCTTTGTTGACAGTTTTCAGGAGTCGAGACGCCAGCCAGACGCATTAAAGAGGTTTACTCCCTTCAACCCCAAAGCAGTGCTCTCACCCAAAGCTGTCACAGGGGAAAACAGATCTGCAGCTGTTATTCTCTTGAAGAAGGCTTTAGAAATGAAGTCCTGACTGCAGGTTCAGGCCTCTGAGGGTGATTCTTCTCCTGCCGGTCAGCCACTTCAGGATACCAAACACCAGAGGTCAGCTTAGAGAGGTTGATCCTCTAGTAAATTATCTAGATTGAGAGGTTGATCCTCCAATCTTCCAAACATATCTCAATAGGTTCTCAGTATGATGGAAGAGGGATGAGATGATTTGGAGGAGGTTCAGACAGTCAAAAGTGCCTCAGTTCTCATCTCAGGAGACTTCTCACTGTCCACTCTGGTTCTTTCTCATGCATCCAGCCCAACTGGGTTTGGATGCCATGGTACAGACTTGGCTGAGCACTTTCGGACCTCATAACACTCCGAGCAGGCCCTTCTTGGCATCCTAGGGAGATTCCAGTCTGGAGAGACCTTCTAATGCAAACCGGGGTCTAATTTACCACCCCTCGGCTGGAGCTGTGGAACAAGGGTCTGGCCCTTGAGGGGGACCAGCTGTTAGATTTTGGCGTCTCAACTAAAGTTGTTGAGACCATTCTAAATTCTAGCACCCCCCAAAAGGAAACTTTTGCATTAAATTGGAATGGTTTTCCTACTGGATATCCCTTAAGAGAGCTGCGGACCTGCAGGCTCTTTCTGTCTCTCCTTCCAGTCTGAAGTTCACTCCAAGGAAGGTGAAAGCCATTCTCCACCCTAGGCTGGATTATGTGCCCAAGGTGCCTACTAACGTGGCACGTTCTTTAGTACTGCAGGCCTTTCATCCACCTTATGTGTTGGCTGACCAGAGGAAGCTACTTTACTAGGCCCTGTTCTGGCTTTGGAGGCCTATGTGCAAAGGACCTCTTAAAGGAGGAAGTCCGACCAGCTGTTTATGTGTTTTGGGTCACCTCATAAGAGTTCCCCCGCTTTGAACCAAACTATTAATAAATGAATTGTTGAGGCAATCTCTACACAAGGTGCGTAATCTTACAAGGTGCACAGGTTTCATTCAACTAGAGGAATGGCAACTAGAGGAATTCATTCTCATTCAACTAGAGGAATGGCATCCTCTACAGCCTTGTTGTTGGGGTCTCCCTACAGGTTTGTAAATCTTGCTGGTTGGGCATCCTTACACACTTTTATAAGATTCTAAATCCTGTATCTTTACTTCACGCCTTTTTCTCTTGTTCTCCATTCCTGAGTTGTGCCTGGACAATCCTAACACCAGGATATGTTTTAGTCTGTGTGGCGCAGCGGGTATTACATTCCACAAAAAGTCATTATAGGTGTGCGTTCCCTTCAAAGGTAACATCTCGGGTTACGACTGTAATCCTTGTTCCATGAGAAGGAAACAAGATGCTGTGTTTCTTTGCCAGACATTCTAAGTTCCTGAGAATGACTTGCTTTAACTAATCAGAAGTTAACTTTCAAATTTTCTGTGGTACACTGTCACTTGTTACATGACACAACACTAATCAGGATTAAACTAGTTTCACATGTACTTCAGATGTTGTCACACTGAGGGTGTTCCCCAAAATGTTGCTATATGACACAGCATATTGTTCCCTTTTCAGGGTTACAGACATAACTCGAAATTATATAAGTTATATCTGTGAAATAATTTTTCCATACTATTTTTTTCATTGTAGTCTATTATTGCAGTATAATAAATTTAGATAGAACCACTACTAAACAAAACATAAAGCAAAGAAAATTGTGGTCAGTCACTTTAGATTGGTAAGTCAGATGTCCTTTACTTGGCCAAAATACTTTAAAGTACCGTCTGCCTGCACAAGACTATAAGTCCAGTAACTCGTCCTGACGTCCTGGGACTATTGTGTCATCCAGTCGGGCTACCAAAATGTATTTCTGCCCTGCCCGTGGGGCTATCTTATGAGGAAAAATACATTGCAAAGCTTTTGCATTCTCTCACAAATTTGGTCAGGTAATTATGTTGTATGTAATTTTCAATACTATCAATATGTGGGGTATTAAATTCAACTTTTACTTTTAATTTGCGATTGCGCAAACTGTGTATCAGTGATGCTCGTCCTGTCAGTCATTACTATTTTCATGTGACAAGTGAAATATCCCGCAGCAAGCTTAAACGTGATAGACATTGCATGCACAGTGGAGAGAAAATCGCTGATAGTTATGTGTGTGTGTGATAATAATATGCGCGTGGATTTACGCATGTAATTCAGTTTTAAAGTGGAGACAGATGAACAGATGGAGAAAGCTGATGAAGGAGATGCTATGCCCTCAATGTCGAGTGGCATTTTCTTATCTGTGACTTCAGTTGGTATTTCAGATTCAGAATATGACAGACAGAATTTTGTTCTATATTGTTTTTAACATAATATCTGCATAATATGCATAATATCACCTGTGTTTCTCCTACCTTGTTTTCTCTGTGTCTGTCTGTCTGTGTGTGCTGTGTACTCTACCTAAAGATAATATACATGTAAAGCTGCTTTGAAACAATGACATTTTGTAAAAAGCGCTATATAAATAAAGTTGACCTGACTTGACTTAAGTCTTTTTTTATTTAGGCTACTTAAATTCATTTCGGGCTACCAAAATCTGAAGAGTGCCTGCCCGAAGGGCTACCTGGGATTTTGAAATGTTAGTACCTTTTGAAGTAACTTTCAGCTTGAAGTACCTGTCAGCTTGTGTGGAAAGGGTGCAGACGGCTTTGGCCGCATTGATGCCTGTGAGCAGGCTGCCTCCCCGCAGGTCAAGGCCTTTACTGCGGCTGCTTGCCCTCAGGAGCTCCTGGATGGACAAGGTCTGGATGACAGGATGACTGAGTTCCAGCTCAGAACTGGCCTTTTCGTTCATTTCCAGCTCCACTGACACAGCCTGCTGTGCCTGAGTGATGGCGATCAGAGGCTGGGATCTGCCGTCACTGAAGTGGGTGTGTTCCAGTGAACCGACATACTCGATTACTCTGGAGAATATCAGATTAAAACAAACTCTTTCTGGGCACAAAGTAGATAAAGTAAAAGGCATAGTTCACCCAAAAATAAAAATACTGTATTAAACAAATATGACATTTTTTGATGGAGTTTAAAACAAAAATTTGAAAGATTGTCACCACTCCATCCCATACAATAAAAGTTCCTAATACTTGGACTTACATTCTTCTGTTGTGATCCATGTAAAAATGAAAGTCCCATGAAAGTTGTAACAACATATGGAAGAGCAAATGATGAAACAAACTTTTTTAAATTGAACTATCCCTTTAATGTGTTAACTTGCAGAAACAATGTTTAAATATACAGAGAACGGTTCGGACCGCTGAGAGGATTATTGGTGCTCCTTTGCCCACCCTTCAAGAACTGTACTCATCCAGAGTAAGGAAAAGGGCTTAGAAAATCACTCTGGACCCCTCACATCCAAGTCATCCCCTTTTTGAACTTTTGCCATCTGGTAGGCGCTACAGAGCCGCAAATACCAGGACAACCTGACATAAGAACAGTTTCTTCCCTCAGGCAATCTACCTTATGAACAGTTAAATGTTCCCCCCATAGTGCAATAAAAATATGTGCAATAACCTTACATTTATTTGTTACCACCTACATCCCAGCATCTCATTCTATTCTATTCCTTCCTAATGTTATTAGCACTGACCTAAAACTTTACAAGTCCTCTCAGAACATTTGTCCTATTTGGGCCTTGACCTCTAAATATGCTATTCTTTTGATGTAATTAACACTTTTATCAATAGCACTTTCTTTTACAGTCCTGTTCTACATAGCCACTGATTTTCCCTCAAATTCATATAATTGATCATGAAAGTTGATTTGTTTTACCTGAACACATGAGGCCAGCAGTCTTGGTTATGACTGCCCATTTCCAGCCCCACATTGAGTATTGCGTCCATGCAGAGCACATGAGCTGTATGCAGCCTCACACCCTGAGAACGGCCCATTTGTTCTAGTTTCTGCTCAACACGCTGTTTCACTACAACAAAGATATAAGCAGGTTCACATCAGATGATTAATCAAACCTGTGGTCACTGCTGTGCTGAATTAAAGGTGCACTGCTTCTTTACATATTGTTGCTCCATCTGTTCTTTGTTTTATTAATTTTCATCTAAGTTTTCCATCTATCTCTAAATGTCTAATCACATTTGTATTATGGACTCACTATGTATGTGTTACTATTCTCACGTGACAAGTGAAATCCCCCGCAGCAATCTTAAACATGATAGACATTGCATGCGCAGTGGAGAGAAATTGCTGATAGTTATGTGTGTGATAATAAGATGCGCATGGATTTACGCAGGTATTTCAGTTCTAAAGTGGAGACCGATGAACAGATGGAGAAAGCTGATGAAGGAGATGATATGCCCTCAACGTCAAATGGCATTTTCTTATCTGTAACTTCAGTTGATATTTCAGATTCAGAATCTGACACAGACTGAAATATGTTCTATACTGATTTTAAAAGTTCATAGAAATTTTAGTTTAGTTAGAACCAAATATTTATATTGATGATTGTAATTTGATTATTTTATACGATTGTTGTTATTTGTGTTATGAAAATGTTTTTGAAAAAAATCTGAAAAGTGCCTGCCCGCAGGTCTACCAGGGATTTAGAAATTTTGCGAGCCCTGGGATTATCCCTGCTGTGTTTGCCCCTGATCAGCATCCTGATTTAGTACCTGTCAGCTTGTGTGAAAAGGGTGCAGACGGCTTTGGCGGCTGCTTGCCCTCAAGAGCTCCTGGATGGACAAGGGCTGGATTACAGGATGACTGAGTTCCAGCTCAGAACTGGCCTTTTCATTATTATGTTTTATTAATTTACGTCAAATTTTTCCCTCTATCTCTAAATGTCTAATTACATTTGTATTATGAACTCGCTTTGTGTTCTGGAACATGCCCCTACTTTATTACTACCCCTTCGTGTTCATATGCATTTTGTGTACCGGCACCTTCTGATTTACATATTAAACACTGGTGTAAACACCTTGAGTAATAGCATCTCCTGTCTCCCCCAGTTCTTTCTCCTCTTTCTCCTCTTGAACACACGAGGCAGCTGCCATCTGGGCCAGTGCTGAGACAGACTTGGCTGCCACACCTACAAGAAAGAGAATGAAACCCTGCAGACACATAACCTCTGCTGGACGTTTTACTCTCCTTCTACACTAATGAAACCTACAGTATAGGTACGTTCACACCGGACACGACTTGCGCGAATAAAACGCGCTATTCGCGTGTAGTTGAACGCTTGAACATTTAAGTTTACTCGCGCTGTAAAATTTGCGCCATTCGCACGTGCAAATCACTTCACAACAGACGCGAATTCGCGTCATGGGAGGGGCTTCTGCCACCTGGCCGCCAGTCTGTTCGTTGCAAAATGACTGACATGGATTTTGTTGAGAGAGTAGCTGCGCTTTATTTATTGTGGAAGGCTGAAAAACGTCTTAAAGTTGTTCGGCGTCGTTTCTGGGTCCATCAGATCCTTCAGAGGCGCACCCAGCTTGGTGAGTTTCACCGACTCCTCCATCTTTGTAAAAAAATTCAGCCTCCGCTCACTGATCACGTCACTACTAGAGCGAGCTCCTGATTGGTTACCGCGGCGCAGAATTCCGCCAAAGTTCAGATTTTTCAACTTGACGCTTGAACGCTCAATGCGCGCCGCTTCATTCACGCTATTCCATGCCGCAGGATGGCTATTCAGGATGCGTCCGGTGTGAACGCACCTTATGAGTGAGCTTCTTGTTTGTGGGAACACTAGTTAAATGCCTTATCGGTCATATATACCAGCCACCTGATTTACCAGCAGACTAAAAAAACTGTTGTGTTAAAAGTACATTACCAAGAGCACAGCTGAGGGACGCAGCCTTGCGTAGACCATCCAGGCTCAGGCAGATGGTGTCCCTCTCCCTCTGGTTTTGTTCTTTCACTCCCTCTGTTCCGAGAATGAAGGCTAGACCCCTGGAGCTCCCTGCCATGTGCCCGGTCAGTGGTGTTGACAGTGTGTCAATCAGGTTTTTCCAGCAGCCAGTCAGGACGTAGCGGGCAAATACCACACCTGTCAGAAATGAGGCCATGAGGGGACAATGAGTGTCAATGAGACTTCAGATACTTGTAAATTGTTCAAGACATTCTACCATAATAACACAACCCAGCCAGCCCAGCAATTCATCAAAACATTTTGTATCTATAAATGTGCTAACATCAATACCACTCACTATTAAGAAGAACACTACTACATAAGTCAATTCAATTTTATTTATACAGTGTTTTTTTACAATGTTACATTGTATGTAAAGCAACTTTACATACAATGAAAAATAAAACTGAAAAAATGTCAAACATGTTCCAAACAGAATACATGGTATTATTGCAAATAACGTGAAGAAATAAAATATTAGAGTCTTTAGGACTGTAATTACATAATTTTGCTAAAAGCAATATTACTATTTACAAAACCCTAAGTTAAATGTCATCTGTCTCCCAGTAAGCAAGCCCACAGGGGGACAGTGGCAAGGACCAAAACTTTAATGATGTATTGATAGAGAAAAAACCTTGGGAAAAACCAGGCTCAACCAGGAGGGCCAGTTCTCCTCTTAATTAATAATTAATGATAATTAGGGGTCAAGACCCAAAGGGGCGAAGATTCCTATTGTCTCTATTAGTGTTCTTATTAAGGGTCAAGCCCCGGCGAGGCAAACACCCTTAGTGTATCTGTTAGTGTTCTTCTTCCACTCTTGCATCTAAGACAATAAACAGAACATACCTCGCTGAGGCGTACAATCACATGTGATTTGAGAACACATGCTGGATAAGCTGGTTTCTCTAGCACATACAGTTACTCAAACATTGTTTATAAACACATGGTATTGTATGTTTATCCATGTCACAGACACCCAAATTCACAAAGATCACAAATACTATGATAAACGTTTACACCATTAATGGGAACATATAAATGAATCACTAGTGATCGCCGACACCGTTTTCCTCTATTGTGTCAGCTGCAAAGAGACAGCACATTGTTTTGATTCCACTACGCGGACATTTGCATTCTAAATAGTGCACTCACTGCCACAATTGACAATGTTACAATGAAAATAAATAAAACACCATAAAAAGTAATTGGGGAAAACCAGTGTTTCATTTTAGCCAAACTGATTTACATGACTGCCTGGATATACTGTAACATCAAAGTAGCGTGCATGGTTTTGACAGTTTCGCCATCTGAATATGCGTTCTGTATACCTCTTGAGTTAACATGAAATCAGCCATCATGTTTGAGGTTTAAGGGAGCTGTGTTAGGTTTAACCCTCTGGGGTATGAGGGTGTTTTGGAGCCCTGGAGAAGTTTTGACATGCTCTAACATTTGTGCTTTTTTCAGTTGCTAATAAACATATAAATGACTAAAGTCTGATAACACTGTATTCAGCACAAACTGGGCTACAATAATATTTGAGCTGCATGTATGTACATGATTGTGTTTTTGAGTAAGTACCATTTATGTGTGGTTAGTGAAAAACTAAAATTTTGAAGTCACTGAAATAAGGCCATGAAACACATACATTTGTTCACAAGACTTTTGAGAACTTGATCTTTTGGCCTAGAGTTTTTGCTTCAAAATGATGTGAGAATCATCTAGTTCACTCATTCACACAAAACAGTATATTTATTAAAATTTTTGAAGACACTTTTTGTTTAGAACGGCTGTATGCGAGGAGGCATGAATGATCGTGAATAATGCTGTGATTCACACCTGAGAAGGCAAAGACCTACATAATAAGCTGCATAATGAGCCTTTCAGTCAGGTGTGTGACTGAGAGGAAACTGAGGAAAGAATGAATGAAGGAAGAATGTAAGGACAAAAGAAATGTATATATTTTTTGTACCTTATTTAGAATATATTTAACTATCATGCAAAATAACTTGACATTCACTTGCGAGTGCAGGTAAACAGTTTAATAGGAACAAACAAATAAACAACAGAAGTCAAGATGTCGTGGGAGCAATATCCAAAACAGTCGCAGGAAACCCCAGGAAAACGGGGGACGCGAACAGATGCTTAGTGAACAATTTTACAGTTTGGAAAAATATAGTCTTAACATTACAAAATGTCAAATAAATAAAACCATGGTTATTTTCGTAAGAGACGTTCTTCAAAATGCAAACATTTGTCATCTGAGTCGCGTTCTTCATCTGAGGAGAAAGTGAACTCTTCGTCGCTGTCCAGAACCATCTGATGTGCTTCTTCACTCGTGTAGCGTGCCATCATTCAAACATGCAGAAAAAATAAGTAAATTCTATGACGAAGCTTCGACGATTTATGCCAGCTTTTCGGGGGTGTGTACATGATTACCTGGCTCGCCTCAGATAATTTACATATGAACAGCGCGCTCATTGCGAGGCGGGATCACATTAGCAGTAATAAGGTGATACAGGAGAAACGATACATCTTCTCTTTCATACGGATTACTTAAAAAGAGAATATTTGTTTATGTAAAAGTACACATTTCAAGCTTTCTATACATATATTTATTATGTCTGTGGGGCACGTATTCACTGAGATTTAGGTTGTTTCATTTAGGTGTCTGTTATTAAGAACTTTGTAGCAACGCATAACAAAACTTAAGGGAACATTAAAGCAGTTAAGGGGAAATTAACTGCTTTAGTGACAGCATTAAGCAGACCCTTAGGTTTTAAGCATTCAGCACAATCGTCTGTTCTTGACATTTCCCCTTGTGGTTGCCAACTGTGAGTGACATCACTTCTCAATACAAACACAAGTATAGTTTGGCATACTCCGTATGTGACACAGATTAAATGAAATAGCAAACAGGTAATTGCTATTGCAAATTAAATATGACAGGGTCGTAACTTGTAAGATATGGGAAATGCAATTGCAAATAGACTTTGCATTTTAATTTGAAATTTGGCAGACATTGTACGTTCCTGTAAACAAAACAATTTGCAATTACTTTTTAAAATTGTCCGCAAAACAATCCATAGGTCTCTTTAGGTTCCTTGAGGCATGCAGAATGGCCACACATTTTGGGCATTGACTTGGCATTGTTTTATCAGGATGAAGTTTAGTTTGGGCTCAGCACCCCCTAGTGGTGAAAAAAAAAACAATTTATAAAACTGCTTATAACATTCGATATAGCTCATGGCAAGTCCTCCGAAACTAAATTTGTTATGGTCAACACTACTTTCAGCCATTTTGAATTATATTGAAAATGGTATGGGCACAAAAAGACGGTGCATATATCATACATAAATGTGTACAAAATCTGTACACAACTTTATAAGTGTATTGGTTTTGTTGACCCAGACAACTTTCACGCTTACACCCATTAACTCCGCCCAACCGGAAGTTGGCCATTTTGGAATTTCTGAAAAGTGCATACTGTGAACTTTTAAATACTCCTGTTTAAAAATTTCAAATAGTCCACTTACATTTTGCCAAGTCATTTCAGACTTGGTCGGAATAATGTTGAGACATGGCTGATTTCGAGAAGGATGTGATAAATAATGTTGCCATGGTAATGTGTCAAACTGTAAAACTACATTTAGGTGTATTTGAGGCTCTTAATGTGCTTAAAATGGCATGATATTTGGTACACAGGTCATACTGGTCACCCGTTGCATGAGTAAAAGCTTAGACATTTTCTCTGTAGTGTCCCCTTTTGACTACAGTTATGTGGTTAGTTTTACCTACAGTCACCGAACTTGGTAAATGGTATTGTTCTCATGGGGCCAGACAACTTTCAAAATTACATTCATTAGCTCCATTCAATACGATACTCCTTCCTAAGCGGCAAAACATTTGGTTTTTGACTTGAAACTTTGTACATGTATGTATGTATTTGTCACAACATTCTGACAGCCTCAATAAAATTGCCACCTATTGGTCAAAAATGATAAATTGTTTCACTGTGTTGTAATGGGTTTTATTTATGTTTTCTTTAATTGCTTTTACTAATCTCCTAATTACCAGAGTCCATAAACATTTTTCTTGATGCCGTTTATGGTCTTGACCCCGTAATTGCATTTCACAAATATAAAAATCATTTTCTATGGAGTATAGCACGTCACTGCAGGCCACAGCCAGACACTGCAGCACACAGTATAAATAAATCTTTATGCCTAGCATGCTCTGTACCTGTCACCAGATTATCACTGTCGTTGTCACAGGTTAAGGGAGACTGTGTGGAGGCCATTTTGATCAGCTGACCACCAATAGCACTGCTGCCCAGTCCATCAATATCTGACAGAGCACAAGAAGAGAAATGTAAGATTCAGGACAATCAGTACAAACCCAAAATAATACTAATTAAAAAGCTGAAAATTAATCTTTAAGCAGCCCTTTAACAAATACTTTTTCTAAAGTGGCTACAGTATACAGTATATACAGTGCTGCAAAGACATCACCCCTGGATTAGTCTGAGGTTACTATTATCACCCCAAACCATCTCACTTGAAAAAAAAGTGTTTTAATTTACATGAAAACACACACAAACACACAAAATCTGTGAAACACCAAAAATCTGTGAAACACGAAAATTTGTACAAAACCTGATGATTTAAGGATGCCCTAGTCCTATGTACTTCAATAGAAGCAAGTCAATCTAAAATTTTCTTCAATGTCATTTAAACCTGAACCTAGAAATAACTTTTCTAACTTTTCCTAAGAAAGAATTTTTGTTCTACATTTTTACAGATTCGTTCTGTCATTTTACAATATCTGTTTCTTTTAAGTTTTAAAAATCCTAAACCTTAGTTCATGACACTCTTAAACTGGTCGCACAATGATTAATATTGCTTCAGAACAGATATGGCCTGAATTCACACATCAACACCAGAGCCGTTGTTGAGTTGCAACACTCCCATAGACTTCCATTGGAAGTATGGAATGTGGAATTAACTTGTCTCAAACACTGAATAGTTTCAGCGCTGAACTCCATTTATTTCAGTGTTTTCCAAACACACTTGCAGGTACGTCAATAACATTTCTGCATTTGTTGTTACATTTTAGGGCATTAGCTGTCTATAAACTTTTTTATGAAAAAATGCTATAAATAATGTTTATTTATAGCATTTTATCGGTTTAAGATAATGTTTATCATTGTGTAACATCTATTTATGTTATTTTATTCTAACTGGAGTTAGCTAGAACAAACAACTAGGGATAGTAAATTGAAGCCTCAATAAGTTACAAGTTACAAGTGGAGTTTATTGTCATTTCAGCCATATACAAGTACACAGTGAAACGAGACAACGTTTCTCCAGAACAAGGTGCTTCATAAGACAAACGCTGAACATCACAGACATACAGGGCTACATAAATTAAACACAGTATATACATAAAGTGCACAAGTGCAAAAACGAGTGCAGACAGCACAAGACATT
>JAZGTI010005751.1:7810-24785 GCA_036877585.1 Botia kubotai | reverse complement strand
CAATTCTGAGATGTCGACTCACCAGGAAGTAGCTCTCATGTGTGTACTTGTAACTCAAAAGAGTAAAAAAAATACATGGAGTTTTCAGGAAGTCATAATCCTCAAGATACACTGTAGCCCTTTTGACATCTCCCTGAGACCTCAAACTCTA
Source organism: Botia kubotai (assembly GCA_036877585.1). NCBI lineage: Eukaryota > Metazoa > Chordata > Actinopteri > Cypriniformes > Botiidae > Botia > Botia kubotai. The sequence goes on along the minus strand of JAZGTI010005751.1, from coordinate 24,634 downwards.
CATACTTGAACGGAAACCTTACAGCTTACAGGCCATTAGAGTATTACAAGACCATTAAAGTGCAATTCAGTTACTGGGGTATTTATTCAACGAAGCCTAGGATATTAAAAAAGGCTGTTTTCTGTACACTTGCTTCGCCTGGGAGTAAGAGCGTGACAGAAGTCATGACAACACTGAGTAACTGGAATGACTAGACAACTAGGCTTTGGGGTACTAGGTGTGACGTTACAGTTGAGTTAGGGGATTATACCAAACAAACTATATTCTTAGATTAATGTGACCTTTATTAGTCAATAGATTCTGATCAGACAACAGCAGGAGGTAGAAGGTCTACCTTAGATGATTACAAAAAAGGCACCTGTGTGTTGCGCTGCAGGCTCAAACACTGGTCCTCAAAAAATAAATATAAATAAAAAAAATATCAGCACACACAGTAAAAATCCATTCCTGCTCAATATGCTCAGGGGCGTAACCAACCGAGAGGGGTCGTGTCCCGTCCCCTTACTGTTAAAGTCTGTGACAGCAGATAAGAAATGGAACGTGGCTTTCGTAATTATCTATGCATGTGCCTGTACAGGCTGAAGCAGCAGGAGCTGTGATGTGTAAGCTGACAGAAAAAGAGGGGCAGCTGTTAGCCATATTACATAAGAACACTCGCATGTCTTTGAATAGACTGATATCGAAAGAGTAACGCATAGGCAAAACAGGGGCAGGGGAAAGTCAAACAAGAACAGCCAGTCATGATTTAATACTGTCTTATATAAATAAAAAAAACATGGATTCAATATAGCTGACTATTGCAACATTCTTTAAAGCAAGACAGCAGACACCAAAGTCCAATAAAGATCAAGAGCAGCAACTCCAGCAACATTGATTAGATCTAAAACTGGAATGGAATCCACATTGAGATGCATTTACATCCATCTGAATCAGCAAGGGTTTGCCCCCAGCTACAGAATCTCCTCTCAGTCCTCAATGCCCAGAAAAGGGTTTGTGACAAACCAGCGTTCATCTAGTGACGCGAGTGAGACGCATAGCAGAGACAGACGCCCCACTAGAAATTCCACCCCTGCACTGTCCATTCAAGGCACATCCTGCCGGGTGGGATAATTTTAGAGCAGGGTGACACAAGCTGGCATGGCCGTAGAAGACAGGAGGTCTTGTTACATACTGCCAAGTCTGTTAATGACTGCAAAAAGCTCAGGAGAGCCTGATCCTCGCAGCTGATCCTTGTATGGAGAACCCCAACCTCTCGCCATTCAAACACACGCACGCACGCACGCCTTCCTACGTAAGATCTAAGCACTATCCAAGATTCTTCAATCTAGTTCTTAATCATTACAGTAAAATTTACTTCTTAAACAGCTCTTTTAGCTCTATGGGAAAAGGGAAAAACAGAACAGTCTTGCTTTACGCTGCTACTAATTTCAGTCTCACCATGAATGTATAAAGCAAGACTAAACAATTCACAAATTGCTACTTCAAAATGGTGGAACAGAAAATAAGCTGCATGCATTCACATACAGCAAACTGAAGCACACTGCTATGAAAACATAATTCTGTTCACATCTCAATTCATTGGAGAAAGAGAACTTTAGCTGCCCACCAGTGTAACAAAAAAGGCCATAAGTACCTACTTCACCTGTGCTCAAACCTTATGTCTTTTTCCTCCAAATTTTACAAGTTTTGTATATTTTTTTCCTCTCCATTTTTAAGAACATTATTATTATTTTTTTGTATTTTTGCTTTTTGTGTAGCACACAGGAAAAACTAATTTTTTCCCCAAGATCCCCCATTTTGAGGGTTAGAGCATATTAAGGCACTATGGGAACTTGCTTCAATATGGAAAAAAAAAAACTCAAGATAAGCAACAGAAATGACAGCAACAAACTCAAATTGGATTATTTTGAATATTAAAGTAAAACAAAGGCAAACAACTGACTTAATTTGGATACTAAAATATTACTTTGGATCAGAAATGTCTAGACACCTCTGCAGATAAGGAACTAAAAAAAAAAAGAAAATTAAACACTTGTCATTTTAAATATCCTTTATGCCTACAGAGGCCTTTTGGCCGAATATCCTGCTTCTTGGCCAACTTTTGGATTTTGATGAACAGGCATCGTTTGTTTTGTCTCTTAGTTACAAGGCAACCAAGTTGGAATGGACTGGTTACAGGAGGCCACATAGTAGTTGTTGAAGTTTAGGTCTCTGACATATGGAGCTGGCTGATAGTAGCAGGTAACGCTGGACGCATCAGGTATGGCATTCTGCTCCGCAAGCACCCGAAACGCTGTCAGTGAAATAAGGTTGAGTGTCTGCCGTCTCTCATGTCCCATGAGGCACACAGTGCTCTCATTCACAACCCGTCGTAGGATCATGAGGTAGTTGTATTTGTTCTTCTCTTCACCAACAAAGTGGCTTTGTAGGTAAGTTTCCAGTTTTCTCTGTTGCTCACCGATGTCAGGAAAGTCAATGAAGAAACGTGAGCACATATAGCGCTCCAGTGCCTTGAACTCCTCCTCATCCGTGGGTTTGAAGTCCCTCACCAGGAGATTGCAGTATTTCAGCAAACCTCCTCCACGGATTTCCTCAGGCCTTATGGTGGCAATAAGTTTGTTCCCGAGGTGGTCTAGAGCAACTGCAAAGTTTCCATACATGCTCTCACCGACCACAGTAGGGTGGAAGTGCTGAGACATGGGGTTTTCTGAGAAGTCATAATACGACAGCACAGAGTCCAGGATGATCTGGAACGAGTCCACACTGAACTCGAACTGCCTGCGGATCGAGTCCACAAATTTAAGTTCCACATTGCGGCCGTTATTGTTGGACAGAGAGATAAGGGACCAGCGGTCCTGCTCCGTGTAGACTTTGACCAGCTTCTGGACATAGGCCTCTTTTAGGGTCATGGGAGTGATCTTCTCCTTGTTTACCCCCTCAGGCAGAAAGTCCAACAAAGTGCTTAGAACCACATCTTTGATGAGCTGGAACTCCTCTTCCCGAGGAAGATCCACCCTGAAGATCACATCCAGGTCTTTGTAGCTCCAACCAATGTCCTTTACCAGCACATGACTGGCTGTGGATCCATTCAGACGTATATCTTTCACTGTAATGCCCCTCAGCTCCAGGCGGTTTCTTACCATCTGTACAATGTCCTTCAGCCGTACCTCCAGGGTAGGAAAGTTGCCACGGCCATGAACTGGCACAGCCTCTGTTAGCACATCATTTAAGCGGCTCACTTGGTCCCAGGTAAGCACACTTTGTGACTCACTTTCACTTATGGATGAGGCTGAGGCCATGGTTGCCATCTATGCAGTTTCCTGGGAAAACAATAAACGTAAGAATCTTCACAGACTCAAAAACACCTGATATTTAAATATTTACAAACTTAGCCATTTTAACTAACTATAATGTTATTTTGTTAAAATGGCTATTTGGTTAAACTAATTTCATTTAGTTGCATTATATTAAAAAAACATTTTGACAATTAAAAAAAAAATTAAAATAATGTGTCTGAATTTAACGGAAACCAGACAGGCGACGAGATAATTGATTTAAAGATAAAACAAAAATAAAAAAAACATCACTGACTGTCCAACAGGTTCACCACTAACGCGGGTAGAAAAGCTAACAATGGCTATCGGGCTTTCCAGAACGCCAAATGAGCGTTCGAGAACACAGAGCTTTATACATTTATGACCCCCAATCAAAAACCAAAAAGAAAAAGATAAAAATCACACGTATACACACAAACGAGTCGCTAAAGCAATGTTGTCGGATTAAAACGCATGGAGCGCCTCAGCACGCTAAGATCTTTGAAAATGTAAACCGTATTACAACTTCAATCAGCTAACATGAATACACACGAACAAACGTGCCCGGGCATTAAATAATATGCTTCCAGAAATCAGGGGACACGTGTAAGTAAAATTAAAAGAAAAGAAGATAGATAACGCACGTGACAGACCGACACAGCCACGGTTAAAGCGAGGTGAAAACAAACAGACGAAATAGTATTTCTGCATTTAATTTGAGTGGCAAAGTGAAAAGCAAATCTTCCAATTGAACTCAAATCACGTAATCTAACGCGGTTATATTAACTAAGTTACAAATATAAAACAAGTTCAACCTACTGTTCTCAGTAAATCCACCTCCAAAGTGCTCAGCAACGTGGTAAACACAAAGTAGGGGATGTCAAATAAGTTTTTGAACCAATCCCTCCGTCCATCCATTCACGTGTACAGCAGCAGATTTAAAATGCCACAGCTTCAGTTCTGAAGAGTACACACATGCGCTCACTCTTATAACTAAGCCGAAGAGCTACTAACTAGAAAACAACTAGGTTCTCCAGACCTCCAACAGGCACTACTTTTCCTCAAGCCCTCACTAATCAACACGTGGAACACATATAAAAATTTATTTTACTAAAACGAAAACGCACAAATAATGTATCTGCGTTGTACTTACCAACAGCGGCATGCCAGAATCTATAATTCAAGGCATAAATAGACCGAGGATCTATAGAATTCAAAAACATACGGCGTTCTCTTTGCTTGTATTAATGCGCCACCGACGCTTGTGATTGGCTGAAGAGGTTTTTGTGTTGCCAGGTGACCCCCGGCACGTGGTGGATTTGATGTTCAGTTTTGCAGATAACCAAACACTTTAACTAGAACACGCGTTTATAATGAACTAAAAAAAACCATTTGTTAGCCTTAACTTTAAAAGTAGCTTTAATGATTAATCATCTTTCACAAGTTTCTTGTGAACAGCTGGAGCGTCAGTGAATAAAATTTGAAGCGTGTCCTTGTCAATTGAGTTTATTAAAACGTTATTGATAGAAAATATAGGGGAAAATGTATTGTCTAATAAGGCTATAGACCTTATGCTGATTCAAATATTTGTATATGTATTATTTTATAAATATTATAAATATGTATATTTTTATAAATATTTTTTGTTTTTTGACATTTAATGAGCATCATAACCAAAAAGCAAAAATGATGTTTAAAAATGCAGGACGAGGAAGGAGTGTGTTAAAAAACTGTTGTTCTACAGGGGAATTAAATTCATGGATTAATATGCATGCCAAAAAAATCCAAAACATGTTTCCCTATAAACCACCTACATATGCAAAAATGTAGTCAGGTGTGCTGCATTACAGTTCCCAGACATGATTTCTGAAAGAAATGTCCCAAAGCCAATTCTTTTATTTGTTAAAGATGGATCTGTGAGAGACTCACCAACCGTTTCACACACTTTAAATACGCTAAATAGTCTAAAAAGGATGAGTCACAGTGTGATGGCTGTCAGAGATTGTGGTTGGAGAGTTTAAGGGGGTAGTTTGAAGGGTTAAAACTGAATCAGTGGGTGTATGAGCAGCACCACAGTAACTCAGCACAACTAGTATTATTCATTCGTCTAAATAAATCAGCAGATCTAGTCCAGCCACCAGAGGAGATATGATGGAGGGACATTCCTTTCTGTTTGCTTTTTATCTCTCAGGCTTTCTTTAGCTATGGGGGAGTATAAAATGCATTCGAATGTGAAACGGGAAATGATTGCTCAATCCGATGAGAAAACACCTTTTTTTGTAATAGGTCTAAACCAGAATGACTTTTGTGAATGAGAAATGTGAAAATGAGAAATTTGAACAGAAAGAACTAGAAGATAGAAAGGGAGAGAGAATTAGAATCAGGGATCGGGGGGCAGTCCTAACAGTTGTGTTAATCTTATATGATGTCAGTGAATTAATGAGATAAAAAACACAAGATGTGTCACTGACATTTATTATGAGTGGGAATTTTATTTCCACATTGATTCATTTAAACGTAATAATCAAGATAGCAGTTGTAATGGCCATCTAAAGCCAATACCCTTAATCCTACCACCAACATTTTACCCAGTTCTCTGAAAAGCGGGTGTAAAATTCCAACTTCCGACTGCAATGAAAACACCACAACGAAAGATTTGACCTTTCTTAGGTCATTTGTCACATGAAGTTGTTGTAAACCTTAAAATATGTATGAGGTGCTGAGGTTATTTATTCCAGGCAGGATGATGTGTTTGCATACAGTATATAATGAAGATGAAGCATGAAAGACATGCTGCTTAAGACAGTGGAAAAAATTTATGACCGTGTGTTATTACTACATTACTGAAACCAGAAACTAAAGGCATCTGGGAGTTTACGGCTACGACTGGTTATTTTCTTAGTTTTCGTTTAACAACTGGATGACCTCACCAAAAATGTTTCAAAGAAGAAATAGTGTGTAGAGGAGTTTATAGCAAGAATATCTTAAGAATTTGACACTACTCAACACCCAGTGCTCAGAAAGGATTTAAAATAAAGGGGTCAGGATTCTGCTGGTTAGCATGTTCCAGTTAGCCCCTGCTGGCAGTTGCCATAACTACACGATTGACAGCTTTTTTTGTTGGATTTGCTAAACTATATGAACACACTAGTTCAAACCAGAATGCCTTTTAAAAAAAAAATCAACCACAAAACATAACAGAACTTTATAGTTCAAGTTTTTGACAAATAACCATAAATAAAGACAGTCTTAAGTATGCGGTTTCCTACCCATGATGGATTTAATGAAATAAAGGAAGTCCACAAAGAACATTGAAAAGAATAAAAATTAAGTGATGTTTTGCTCAAAGGTGAATGCCATTAAGTTTGTGAGGAGGGGCAATGCCACCTGCTGCAGCTGGGCTCATTGCCAAGTGGAAATGACTAAATGTCCATGCTACGGATGGTTAACCATTGGCCATTAACACATTAAACACACTGAAGGAGACGTACATGCACATACAAGCCATTAACACATTAAACACTCCACTACGTTTTTGGACGTTGTAGTTTTTTCCCCCTTCGATCAGCCTGATGACTCATAGCAACATTCATAATCCTCTCCTTCCCGTGACATCAGCAACCCTCTGGGATCTATTGATTACAATTCCAAGCTCCCTGAAACACAAAAACACGAAGCATAGGGTCTCCTGCATTTACGGCAAGAAGAGCTCAGCTGTTTAAAAGGATCGTTTACCCAAAAATGCAAAAAATCTGTCATCACTTAGTCATTGTCATATAATTCCAAAACCACATTATTCTTTTTTCCTTTTAATAGGCCACTAAAGAATCTGGACAGAATGTTCACACTGCTCCTCCTCATGCAATGAAAGTAAATGTGTCCCAAAAAGCACCAAAAAAGACTATTACAGTAGTTCATATGACTGCATATTCTTAAGTCTTCTTAAACTGTACTATATGGTTATGAAGAACAGACCGACATTTCTCATCTGTGTCATTTCAATATGTGCATATTAAATTATGCTGCATCACAATCAGTTATGAAACAAACAATACGGCCAATGATGTCTAAACTGGCATGACACGTCTTGATGTATTTTAATATATGCAAATGTAAAGTGTTTGGAGAGTGAATCATGTTGGCTTTTTGGTCAAACACTTCAACACTTGCTGTTTAGGGCACAGTAACAGTAAAATTATACAATTATAAACAACATTAAATACAAAATCTTAACATTAAATAAGCTCGAGCTAAACATTCAGTAATGAACCGAGTACATATACTAAACATGGCTGTGACTCATAGGCAGAGTTCTACAAGTTGATAATTGTGACATGGCTGTTTTGTACTGCAGAAACACAATAAACCCTTACAATCCTAATACAGTAAGCGAGACTCCGGGAAATAGCGATGGTCCCCCAAGAGTCCAATTTACTTCCTTATGGAACGTGTGAAGGTGTTTACAATCATGAAACTTGACAAGCCCTTTTCATTTTCTTAGCCCTGTTAGTAACTGTAGCTCGGTATTTACAGAAATTAATCCTTTTCACTTCCATTCTGTTCTCATTCATCCTTAAAAACATACAAACTGATGCCCAAAACAGCAGGTACAGTTGTATATCCCTAATATTAAAGATCAGGTGTATGTGGTAGTTGTGCACAAGTCTCTCAGTTCAGGAAATCTGAATGTCAACATTGAGTCACTATAGAGAAGAACTCAAATGAGCAGAGCATGCTGGAAAACTAAAGACTTTTTGTCAGAAAAAGTGGGCAACATCACTGCTCATTACAGGATCTTACAAATAAAACTACAAATTCAAGTAGTATATGAAAAAGTCAGTGCCCCATATGTCAAAAAGTAACATTTTGGCAACCCTAGCACACACCCTGTGTATAATCAGTTTGGTATCATTAGTAGAAGTTGCCAATTGACCTACCTGGATCACAGTGACCTTGGCACATTGTTATCCTGTGCACACTAGCAGTGTGCCAGCTTCCCCAGCTTATCTCTCATTGCCTTCTACAGGAGAGTTGTTGACACAGTGGCCTAAGATGACCCTAAGCTAGTCTACCAAACCTTTAGATGCACATTGATAATCTATCTGTAAAAATGAAATTCAGAACATTAATTTAAGTGATTTGAATGTTATCTGGTTACTACTGACAGAAATCGAGGAACAAAAGAATGATTTAGTAATAATAGAATAAAGAATGCAAAAAGTTGACATAATATTACATTAAGTGAAAATGATTGCCCACTAACAAAACATGGCCACTAACAAAACTATTACCATACTTTTTGGGGGTGTATCATGGTAGTACAATATTTAAAATAAGGTGTTTGGAAAATATAGAGGTGAGATAGGGAGGACCACTCTAGACTTCAATCACACACAAAATAATGTCAAAATAGTGTAATTTTTTAAGGTGTATAATATTATTGATTGAAGGCTAATGTAATACTAGCTACTGAACAAAACAATTGAGTCATCAAGTTAAAATCATCAGTTGATAAATATATTTTTAACAAAAGAATTTCACTTGCTTCAGATAATTATGACTTTTGTCATCGCTTTAACAGTATTCCTGACAGCTGAAAGCATTATGATCGATTCAGTAATGTTAATATAACAGGGGCAATTTTCACTCCGACTTCTTGTATTAAATGTAATATTATGATGTAGTTTTTCCCCCCATTAGTCTGTTAATAATACAATTACTTTTGAAATGTTTATTGTACCAAATGACAGTTAAATTTGCAGTAGACTATGTGTTATGTGCAAATGTTAAAAATGTTAATATAACCCCTGGTCTCCCTATTTCATGTAAATACAACAAAACTGTTGGTTAACTACTAAATATGGTTAACTACTTAGCACCAATATATTACCATGATACATCATTGTAATGGTGCAATACCATTGTACCTTGGTATTGCACCATTATGTAAGGCATATTCCTACATTTAATTGTATTTATTTATTGCAAGCATAGTTCTTGTCACACAGCACAGACCATCGACAAAATATCACTGCCAGTTAGTCATATGTATGGGAAGAAAGAAATCATTCATCAGGGAGCTCTGAGGAACATCTGTTCAGCAGATGAGAAGACAAGATCAGATGATGTCACTAGGGTCACTGAAAAGGGCAGAGATGACTTAACTAATGACCTCTAGTCTCCTGCTATTGCCACCTATCTATCTGGATGTGCCACGCTGCTGTCAGACCAGACACCAGTGACACACAGCAGTGACAGAAGATAGCTGAGAGCCAAAGAAACTTATTTGCAGTCAAATCTGCTAAAATTAGCTAAATCTTGCCAAAGAGAAACAACAATATTCTCATAAGAGAGAAGAACGGTGATGACATGTATACTGAGAGCAGGGCTAAAGTGCCAGGATCAGTTCACCACGACCGATATCAAAATGTACTGCCAAGAGGCAAGGAGTGTGCAGATCCTAAAACAAATATACTGGAAGAAGGCTGTGCCTCTATAAATAATATTATCACTGAAACAGTTGCACATGCTATAGTTTCACTTTCCATTCCATGTAAAATCTCCTGGTATCTAGAGGTCTGCCCTGTGCAAACTAAAGGTTAAATAAAGGTTTCCAATCAACATGAATTATTACCTGTATAAACTAAACAGAACAGTCAAAACAACCTTTTATATGGTAACACAAGATTTGACAGGCTTGTTTTATTCTGTTCACTTTTTGTAACATCTTTATTGAATTTGTGTAGTATTTTAAACATATTTACAATTATTGTTTTTTTGTTCAGTAAAAATACAAATACAGAACACAGCTTTTCCAAAACCCACCCAGCAACAACAGAGAAGAATGTTTGCTTGGGCTTCTCTTGCTATTAACAAAGTAATGTTACTGAGAGAAACAATGAAACACAGAAGCAGCAGGGAACCACTGCCATCTAGAGGGGAGGAGTGGCTTAGATATGACGTATGACAACAGGAGTAAGAGAACTGTAAAAGATGACAATTTTGAAAGTAAGGAACAATGGAGTGAGGAATTGAAGCAAAAATTTATGAAGAGAAAAATTCTTCAGGGGTTGGGTAATGACATTTACACCCAACATCCTTTCAAAGGTGCCCGAACTCAAACTCTCAAACAGTTTCTTTGTGACTTAAACTTTATTCCGCTGAGTGAAATGTTTGCTTTTTCTTCTCTGGTCTATTACATTAAACAATTTCTGAATATGTGGCATTCTACAAAACAGGAAATAAAATCATAAACATGAAATTGAATAAAGCTGAGCATGTCTTTTAAAGTCACTAAATCAATAATCATTCATTAGGGAAATTAACCCAAAAAATAAATAAGTAAAACAGTAGTTCATAATTGGCTGCAGGTCAAATTAAACTGAATAAAGTAATCTGATTAGCTAGAATCACATTGTGCCACTGTGTTTCTGGAACACACGCATGATCTGCACCATAGATGCATGTTCAGCCCGATCAATAGTCATATCACAGCTCATATAAGAGATGCCCGTGTGTCTCTACATTATCCAGTAACTCAAATGACAGTCATAAAAAGCTTTAGAAATTTTCCCTCACACTTAAAGTGTTATTATGCAGATGTATGCAAAGTCTTTCCTGACCATGGCACAGACAGTGTATTTTATGAAACCTAAACTGCACACATAAAAATGTCTTGATGGCTATGATTAGTGGTCAATCTGTTGAAAGAATCCGATCTTGACTAACATGGTGACAACCTCAACAGACAAAAACAAATGGTGACAGACATCTGCATTAGCTTTTAAAGCACTGTTACAACTATTCCTGATTCAAGTTTTACTGAATCACCATGTGGCGAACCACACGCCAAACCGATCCACCTTCTGTTCCAGAAGAGCAGAATGAATTCATTCTTAACGTGACAAATTAAAATGGATGCAAAGTAAGTTGGGAATGATAAGAAATTAAATGCCGATTTCTGGAATGGACAGGTGATACATGTCAGGTGGAAACTGATTCACAGGCAGCAGCTGTTCAATAGCAGCAAATGTTTGTGAATAACCAAAGGGGCTTTTTTTCCCAACTAACCTTAACACAAAACTGATGGAGATACAAACGGAGTGTGTTTGAGAGACAACAGACTATTTCAGGACAGCACACAGAAATCCTGGTATGAGAGGAAAGCTCATCCCTGGCTGCCTCTGGCCTAATTTCAACCTTAGCTGGAAAGAGATTTTACAAGAGGTCACATCCAACATCTGCTGTCTTACAGAAGCCCTAAAGCACTGCAGTTCCAGCTCAGAAAGCGAGAGGCTCCAAAAGCAGTCTGGTCCGAGAGCCATTTATCCCTCATTTTGCTGTGATTTAGCACTGAGACGATAATATGAAATGCTGCCAAAATGGGGAAAAGAAAAAAAACAAACGTGTTCAAATCCTCTTCCCGGTGGGAATCGCGCATCCATTTCAGAAGGTCCTTTTTGTCTTCTAAACATAAGCACCGTACCACTGCTGTTTGTTTGTGTGTGAGAGACGCGTGTACAGGTGTGTGAGATCGTGCCACGCTCTGCTCATAGTCACAAGGAGAGAGATGCGTGACACTGAACCTGTGAAACGAGCCAGCAGCGTGTCCTTCAGAGAATATATGAGACATGGATAAAGAAAGCTGAATCTGTTTTGGTCTCTTCCAGTTCGCTGCAGTCAGATCAGTTTGCAGTCCAGGAGGAGACCTACCAGGAGTGGTAGGTGGGTAAAGTTCTCTCCTCTCCTTCACTCTGTTTTTCAGAAGGAGGGAGGCATGTAGAAAAGGGGCGAATGAGGGGGGAGAACGCCCCCCGGGTGAGTCCACTCTACCGTTGGCTCTCGCTTCCAGGCAGGGTGATGTTTCCCAGATGCAGGACAGGTAAAGGGTGGGCCTCTGTGTTGAAGACCCAGTTCTCAAGAGGCAGCAGCTCATCACTGGAGAAAAGTAGATATAGATACCTACAAAAACACAAACAAAAGAGGACTTCATTAATTCTTATTCCATTTAGTGCCTGTGTAACATTTTCACAGTGAATTCAGGTTTTAAGTCCTTTGTCTGGACTGTAAATGCAATATATATGACATTCTTACGCATTTGATTAGCAACAGACTTGTAAAACAAGCCGCAATGCGCGATGACACCAGAAGGGGGCGGTAGTGTTAAATACGGTGGACCTTTCAGTCCAATTTACTGTGCAAATCTCACTTCGTTTAGCTGCTAGCTGATAAATGAACAGTTTATCCTAATGCTTAACCTTTTTCTGTATGTTGTGCTTGCTTTAAACATTAACAGACCATTACTGCATTGTTATTATATAATTATAACCTAAGTCCAAGCACAACAAACTGAAATTGTTCAGGTTACTATAGCAACACAGCTTCAGCAGATTGACAGTGAATGCAAGGAGCTTTACTTGAGGGTTTCAGCCAGGAAAAAGCTTTGCTGGACGTCATCATATGTGGGGTTGGAGGAGTAAACGTCCTTAACGCCCGAGAATCCTCCACTAACTCGACAGTATTTATCAATGGCCTGCAGAGAAGATGGAAAAAGGGTTGTAACTTCACATAGGAATATCACAATGAAAAACATGCAGGTCTGGTAAAGGTAAAGCCATGTAAGGAAACTCATAAACTTATGATGGTTAATTTCCCACGGAGGGACAGAGGGAGCTGTTACAAGACATAGGAGTCATGACAGATGTTTTCTTTAAAGATTGCACATCTTTAATTTGACCACATGCAACACTTACATCAGCAAAGGTCAGACAGTGTCATCTGTACAATCTGATTAACCCACGTTATCTTACAACTGCTCTTGTCCAACTGGCAAGTAAGTTTTATTTACTCACCAAACCAATTTTTACTCTCATTTGGCACCTGGCCCTTGTATATCACTGGGCAGGATAACAAAGTTCTATAAAACAGATGCACTTTACCGTGTTATACCTCAGACAGACTGTCTGTATATGTGCAATAACAACAAAAAAGCCTGTTCTAATCACCACTTTACAACTGCAAATCAAATCAATGTACAACTGTACTCGTAGTAATAGCGATCCACAAATAGGATAGGCTATACGAGGCAGCTCTGCTTTTCTGGCTCTGTTCTCCAACAGCCCATATTGGTCCATTAGTGCTGCTCCAACATCTCCGATCAGGACTTAAGGGGGAGACTGATGCAAGCCATCTGTGCCAGTAAAACATGGCATGATGTGCTCACCTACCTGGAGCAGATCTGCCTCAAGACAGCTGCTACACTGTGGACTCGTTATAACATAATAACAGCTGGGCTGCTGCAGTCTCCAATTAACACGTTCAGATGAGGTTTATAGACAATCAGTCCACGCTTATTGATCACAGATCTACCTGTGACTCCAGCCAGAAGCGTTCAACTAACTTGCAAGCAAGCAGTCATTGCAGTACCTGTATTACAATGCTCCTTTGATTTCCTGTAGCTCAACTGGTAGAGCATTGCGTAAGTGCAAAAGTTGTTGGTCGATACCCAGTGAACACAAGTGCTGATAAAATGTATACCTTGAATACACTGCAAGTCGCTTCGGATAAAAGCATCTGCCAAATGAATAAATGTAAGCGTTGTACACTGCCTTTCAGTACACCTAAAGGGGCAATTCCACTAGGCGGTCCCACCCAACATGTTAGAGACATGTAGGTGGGCTTTTTTGACTTGCAGCAAACTTAGGAGAATTTTTTTTAAACAATTTTGCACTATAGCCACCACCTCTACATACTTTCTTCAAAAATTATACTTTATAATCTAGTTTTATATATAATTTTATTTTTGTGATGCCTATGAAGTGTAAAGGTACTAAATCAGTTGTCTGACTAAACTATCTCTGTGAACCCTACAGCAATCCAAAAGGGCCAACTGTCATCAAAAAGACAAACGAAACCAAACGAAACAAATAAAGCCATTCGTATAAACTCCAACTGACACTTCAGATGAGAACCAGGAAGATATCTTAACAGATCCTGGAGCTGAACCACCAAGACTGAACGCCAAACAGATCCACACAATACTGTTTATCTAAGCACAGAACAGCGTGAGAAACACAAAGAGAAAAGTGAGATGCTGAGAACCTGGAAAGAAAAAGAGCCCATAGAGAGAGCTGGAGAAAGAGGCAGGACAGAAAATGATAAAGTTAGAGAAGAAAAGAGCAGAACAAACGAAGGAATTTTGGTGATGGAAGAACAACTGAGCTTTTTTCTGCTCTCTTTCTCCTTTGACAGGAATCGGAAGAACAAAAAACGAGGGAGGGAGGGCGAGAAAGTGAGATAAAGACAACACGGACGCCAAGCAGCTCATCAAACAAAACCCACTGCAGAGGAACAGCACAGTACCAGCAGAACAATGTCCAATCAGAGAGAAACATTGACTCCCCATTCTCAAGAGCACTCTGGAACCCTTTTAAAACACAAACATAAATCACAGACCGGTTCTCCCTGCAATAATACTGACATGAAACAAGAGGGAAGCATTATTTTGCACAACAAGAGATGAACAGAGATGGATGGAGAGTTGCAGGAAAAATACRGACAACAGGAAAAAACTAGAACTAGAGATGGATATCACAGCGATGAGATACGAGTTTATATACGATGAAGAACATCCTGTCCGGTACACACAGTCCGACCTTATTCTGTCTCTGATATCAGCTTGAACCCTGATGGCTGGAGATACCAGCTCTGGGAGAAGTGAGTCTAATGTCTGTTGGTGTAGGCAAGCATCAAATTTAAACAAAAATATAAAACTTTGTCACTAATCACATTTAAATCTGTCATTTAAAGGATCTGATTGTCATACTGTCTGTTTGGGTCATACAGACGGATGTATCAGTGAGAGGTGAGGAGGGATGCTGACCTGTGCTGCCTCCCAGCCCCACTGCCTGTATTTGGGGTCGTGGGTAAACCTCCACATGTACCAGTATGTCTCGATGACCTCTGGTCTCAGAATGTAGTACTTCTCGTTCTGTCTCACGGCTACTGCCTCCAGACCGCTGTCGAACTTGAAAGCTTCTGGACCGAGCTTCAGCACTGCAACAAAACCAAAGCTTTATTAACGTCATACCATCAGCTGAACCTTCATATCCCTCATGCTGTTACAGAGCTTGTTGTGGCAGAGCAGAAAAATTAACATCTCTCAGTCATGTTACAACCCCTTCTCAAAATATCCATGGCAACACAGCATGCTACAACTTATCACGGCAACACAGCATGCTACAACTTATCACGGCAACACAGCATGCTACAACTTTGATATGATTTTATTGTCATGAAGTTGTTTTTTTGGGCTAATTAAACTATTTAATCTCAATCTTTTAGACCAAGAGTCATTTCTGTTACATTTAAAAGCCTTTGGTTTATATAACCTTTTTATACCATCTTTCTGTTACCCTCTTGTTATTTACTAACCAGTGCGATCATAGCTTTCGTGGCAGGTGTGGGCAATCTCTGCTCCCAGCTGCAGATAGTGCCCAGCTTTATCATCTGGTGACCCATCAGCCCCAAGGGCAAACATGCCCCCAGCAAAACAAGTCAGGTGACCCATCTTCCGTTCTAGATGGCCGTTTTTCCACTCCCCTATAAATGTAAGACCTCCATTGGACTTACGGATGAGGTGACGCTCAATAGCCTGAAGGAGTAAAAGAGAGAGACAAAGGGAAAGGGAGAGAATGATTTGAATAATAACAGACACAGTGGTGCAGCACGAAACAACACTACACCAGCTGTCATGGCAACCAACAGCTCTCACCTCAATGGCATCGTCGTAGGTCTTGCGAGCTTCTGTGTCGGATTTGTCAGACATAAGCCAGGCCTTCAACAGGTATTCATAGAAACTATCACCCAGCCCCCCCACAGAGGTGTGATCTGCAGAATAAGAAACCAGAACAGAGGTCAGGCAATATGTTGTCTTCTTCAATAACTGATACTATATCAAAGAGCCCCTCTGCTGCCCCCACCAGCTCAGAAGCACTTTTATATTTTATGTTCACTGTGATGTTACCAAAAGCTACACAGTGCACAACTTAAGTTGACATTATTTTTGAAAATCAGTTAATGAAAAAATGATTTCTTATGCTGTCCAAACCCTATACAACTTATTTTTTTCCTGTGGATTACAAAGGAGAAATTCTGAAGACCACTGATATGATTCAAGTCTACATCTCAAGAGTCAAAACTTGTATTTCTTTTATTAGCATTGATGCTACAGTATATACAGTATAATATACATGCTACAGTACCCAGCATTCTCTGGCGTGGCTGGTTAGGACAAAAACAGTTTTTGATACTGTGAGTGAAAAATCAACTAGCCTAGAATTATATTTCTAAAATCTAAATATTGTATCATTCAGCTGAAGCAAGAAGGACCAGCTATGATTCTCACTGTTATTCTACCTGAATGTTGCTATGAAAGTGTATTCAGCCTTGAAACTGCGACACATTACAATAAAAATGCACTGAAATGAGCATGTGTATGTGCATTCATTCA
>JAZGTI010005750.1:0-24793 GCA_036877585.1 Botia kubotai | reverse complement strand
TCTACTTTTGTTTCTGTAAGACGGTCGTGCAAAGCATTTCACTGCATGTTGTACTGTGTATGATCTTGCATGTGACAAATAAAATTTGAATTTGACACTCGCTGACACTCTCGCTGACACACTCCTCTCTCTCACTAACACTCTCTCTGACACACTCCTCTCTCTCGCTGACACTCTCGCTGACACACTCCTCTCTCTCACTAACACTCTCTCTGACACACTCCTCTCTCTCACTGACACTCTCGCTGACACACTCCTCTCTCTCACTAACACTCTCTCTGACACACTCCTCTCTCTCACTGACACTCTCTCTGACACACTCCTCTCTCTCACTGACACTCTCTCTGACACACTCCTCTCTCTCGCTGACACTCCCCTCTCTCTCACTGACACACTCCTCTCTCTCGCTGGCACTCTCCCCTCTCTCACTGACACTCTCTCTGACACACTCCTCTCTCTCGCTGGCACTCTCCTCTCTCTCACTGACACTCTCTCTGACACACTCCTCGCTCTCGCTGGCACTACCCTCTCCCTCACTGACACTCTTGCTGGCACTCCCCTCTCTCACGCCGACACTCCCCTCTCTCGCGCCGACACTCCGCTCTCTCTCGCTGACTCTCTCCTCTCTCTCGCTGACACTCTCCTGTTTCTCGCTGACGCTCTCCTGTTTCTCGCTGATGCTCTCCTCTCTTATACTGAAACTCTCCTCCTCTTCTGGGGATGCTATCTCAACCTGGCTCAAATAGACACGAGGAGAGACTATGGGGTGAGCTTTTGTTAACACAATATTCTCTGATAAAGAGTCACACAAAGCTACATTGGTATACCAATACCAAATAGTAAATAAGTTAAATAAATAAACAAACAAATACAGCTTTGTGAATGCCTCAATTTCATTTCTGTATATTGTCCATAAACATTTGATTACTATGATTACTCCTGCACAACTACATGATTACTATAATGCAAGCATGATTTGGCATGATGCTAACATGATTTACTATGACAGATATATTGAAATATGGCTTATTTATGATATTATGCAGTTGCTAGGATGTTCTAAATGGTTGCTAGGGTGTAGCTAGGAAGTTACAATGTCTAAAGCCCACTGACAGTCCAAGTCAAATAAACCCACCCACATGTCTCTGCAATGTTCTAATGCTGAGATATGGCTTTTTCATTTTATTACCTGGTTGCATAAATGGCTACTAAGATGTAGCTAGACAGTAAAAAGTGTAAACTAATAAACAGATGTGTGTTTGAATCAAATCAGCAAACTCCCATGTCTCTGGTGTTCTGGTGCTGAAATGTGGCTATTTCAAGTTGGTTGCTAGGGTGCTCTAAATGGTTGCTAGGGCATGGCTGGACAGTTTCCATGGTAAGAATTAAAGACTACTTGCCAGTGTGAGTCAACAGAGGCCACCCACTTGTCTCTACGATGTTTTGATGCCTATAATCTTTGTAATGCAAGTTTATGGAATGCTACCTAGGGTACTCTAACTGGTTGCTAGGGCGTGGCTATGAAGTTAAAATGCCACCATTTGTTGCGGCTTGCTAAGCCAAGTGATATGACCGCACCCCTCTACAAGGGGTGTCTCTACAACATTCTGATGAAAATCTATTATGTCACAAAGATCTTTCTAATGTTATGTCTGTAGAATTTTTCGCCCACTTTTCGTTCGCCCAAAAACATTGTACACCCATTTGCTTATAAAAGTCATAGCACAGGTCTGTGACAAACAGTGCAGGACTTGTTTGACTAAAGTTTTGTCCAAAATAATTAAAGCAAAAAAAGCAAGAAAGTAGTAGTATTGCTTTGCTTCGCACGAACAATAATAAAAAAAAATCACAAACCTAAGTTCTCTTATTTTTAGAAGGATCCATTGCTAATGTTAGTAACGTTTTTTAATGATAAACAGTGATATGTTGCTAATATATGACCATGTTTAACCTGCTTTCTGACCCTCTGAAATGACACAAATTGCTGTCCTTTTAATCTTGTGTTCCTGCAGGTGGTAGAGCTTTGTATTAGCAGGCCAAAGGTCATGCTGCTACAATTTAAATGCACTGTAAGTCACTCAAATAAAAGCATCTGCCAAATGCTATGTATGTTCTTTAATGTCCTTTAAGACTTTAATGTAAATGTCCACTGTTATGGTTGACCATCACTTTTGCATAGAAAAAAACAGCTCTACGACCACATAGAATGCTTGTTTCTGTACATAAGTTCTCAACTGTACAAACAATTCTGCAAGTATCTATCTGCAAGTTGGTGCAGATGGGGACTGTTTGATACAATACATCCATACATCAATCATCATACATCATACAATACATCTCAACAAACACACAATCCTAAACTGATGCCATCAAGCCTGTCATTTAAAACCTCAGCCAATATCAATGTACACTCAACACAGACACACTGATATTCCACAATTACAAAACTCCACTTGTTGTATCAAATGTTGTGATATACCTGTTGAAAAACTCATTTTTACACTAATAAACTGACGAATGAGCAGGATCGGGGAAATTAAGTTGTTTTATTGGTTATTGCCTGCCTAATGAATTGGGACATTTAATGTGATGGGGTCAGTTAGCAGTGCCAAAGGAGACGCTTTAGTGAGATGAATGTTCAGTACAGATGTATATTTTACAGATGCACAATAAGCGAATGGAGCAGATTACACTCCTTTACTCACCAAACTGGAACAGATAGTCCCAGCAGCGGCAGAACATGTCCCAAGGTTTGGGGAAAAGTCGGTGCAGCCATGCGGGCATGGCCATCGTGAGGAGAGTCATGACAAACATGGTGTTGATGGACTGGATGAAACGCGCCGTCTCCATTGGAATGACTTTCTCAAGGCAGCCAATCCTGGACTCAAACAGCACAGAGGAAATCCCTTGTAAGAGAGGAGAAAAAGAAACATCTCATCTTGGGACTATGATGAAAAGCATACAAACTGATCTATGCTCTCATCTTTTGTGTTTTTTTCTGTTTTGCGTAGGTAAATGATCTACCTTCCAGACCAAAGCAGTAAAACTCTGCTGAGATGTCGGTGATGAGACCACTGGAGTTCTCTCGACTACGTAGTTTCAGTTTTTCTATAAGGTCACTAACTACCAAGTTCAGTGTGTCATCATACGCCTCCACAGCTTTAGGCCGTAACATGTGTTTCCCTAAAAGACTTCTGATGTTCTGCCACTCTTCCCCCTCACTGTGATCAAACAAACACACAGGTGATTCAGGAGATGGACTGAAGGTGGCTGTGCAAATCAACAAAACGGCAATGACTAGTATGACAAATACAATATTTTATATTACAAAACACGTTTGCCATATGTAGTTTGGGTATATAAAGGAGAACCCTAAAGAAGATTTTCCCTTATTCATTCACATTTCCCTTGCTTAGCATTTTCTTTTTTTCATTGTTTCTTGATTGTTTGCTTCACACAACACGCAATCTTTTATTTTTTAAAATGATCTATACAACAACAGAAATGTTGATGTAAACCTTGTTAACAGAAACCTTGTTAATCATGATCTAAAGCACAACATTTTATGATAAAAATTAAAATGTCTTACATGCAATATGGCTAAACAATATAGCAACATCGGGCATTGTTCATTTCGTTATGCCTCTATTTCGTATACTCAGCATCAGATTTTGTATCAGAACTTTTAATGCTTGGCCATGATCTCAGAGATGGTTTTGGCTTATACACTACAGTACTGTGCAAAAGGCACTAAAATATTACCATGTAACGCTATTACATTAAGAGACAGGAAAACTAAGACAGTCTGAATCTATAAGAACTCATGCAACATCTCTCAGACTGAACAACCTGCCTGGTAACTACAGTACAGTGAAAGGTTTTAAACACTTGTTGGAAAATGCTGTAAAATGGGGATGATTTTTTAAAATAATGCTGTGAATATTAAGCAATGAGATTTGCTGTGAGATTTATTTATTAAATAACTTTAAATCAACACACAGTTTTGAAGACTGTTCAAATATCTTGAAGATTCTTATGTTTTTTCTCACTCTGATGATGGTGAGATGTTAAAAATGTTAGGTGATCAGAAAGAGAGATGAGACTGTTTACTATGATGAGATTCATCAGTTCTGATTCATCAGTTCAGTAGTACCCACGCAGTCAGAAGTCCATATCCATGTCCTCTGAGTTTGCGGTAGTCCTTCCAGGAAGACAGGTCTGAGCGCATGGGGTGATGACCCTCCTGTCTGAGGACCTGCTTGATCAACACTGGTTCTGCCACATGGACAGTCAGGATGGGTCCAAAGCTTGCTTTCCACATGGGCCCGTACTTCTCTCTGCCCTCCAGCTTTAAACATAGTTACATACAATATAAGTTTATCAGAGTAGTCAGTGTGAATATAAAACCCTGCATTGTAAATCAGACCTGGATGTCTCCTCAGGACATACTTCTTTTAAAAAATAAATCAAAAGTAAATCTAACTTTGTTGTTTTCTGTTTTGAAATGGCAATTAATTAAATGCAATAAAAGCAATAATAATTACAAAAGTGCAGTAATTTATGGAGATATTTTGTATAGTCGCGGGTACTTATTGTTTATTACAACAGTATCGCAAGTAGTAGTATAATTAGCGGAATATTTCTATCATAACTGAGGACAAGATGAAGAATTAAGTGACATTTTGAAAAAAAAACCTTTTAAAACAGAAATGTAACTTCACACATCCAGTCAAATGTGATCGTTTGACTCTTTAATTGCACTGTGAATATATTTAAATCCCGTTGTCAATCCTTAAAAATGTTATGATAATTTCAAAAAAAAATTCTACGTTATAGTAAAGATACATCAAGTTACTGCAGAGGTGCTGGACATCAAATTTCTGTTTTCGATTACACAAAATCAAGATGCAACGTTATTTGTCTCCTATTTCAGAATCATCTTACTCTAAACTGCAGCTCAGAGTAAAGTGTGCGCACCTGCAGCTGATGGAGGCGCGTCAGTCCGCCTCTGAAAAAAAGATCCCAAACGAAACCTGCAGCTGAAGGTCCGGGCATCTCATCCAGGGTCTTTATCCGCTGGGATGGTTGCACGGTAAGGATGTCAGCCCATCGGTCCACACACCTGAGCAAAGAAGACACGCTCCTGCTGGAGATCCTAAGGACCCTGGTCAGCATCTTCTGTAAAGATCACAGACGTCAAACCGCAGGAGGTTGCAGATCATGCGACTTTATTTTTCCCGAGAACTTACGTGTTAGGCAGGCGCACCTTTCTTCAGGTCAGCCAATAACGTGCATAAAGGGTAAATGCCCCACCCACTGCCCTTCTGATCGACAGGTGATTTCGCTGATCCGATCAGATTGAAGATACACATTAATAATGTGATGCACAGACATTTCTCGGAGAGAACATACTACATACAGTTAAAGAGAATAGTGCTGTTCTGGAGATCTGGCACTCTTTAAAACCTTTAAATAAATCGATACATTGATGAGTCGTGATGTAACTCTGTACTATTTCGAAGCATGAGACTCGTTTATAATTAAACGTGCACTGACACGTCTGTGTTTCCCATATGAGATATGACAGAAACTGATAAATTAACAAAACTCTTATGTCCATTAAAACAATTATTCATTCCTGTAAAGAAACTATCCAAAGGGTTTCTGACCTGATTCCCGTGAAGGTGGCTGATGGCCAACATGCATGTGTGTGCAGTGAAGTAATACCAACAGTACTGAGAATCCAGAATTAGTCTAATGCTCTGTCAGATGTCATAGAAAGCAGGGGACAACAATCTCTGTTCATAGAAACGTGCATTTAGAACTGTGCTGTGTACATGGAGGAAGGCCTGGATTAAAATAAATGTCATATAAAAAAAACGTGATCACTCGAAGTCAGTTTAGTTTTAAAGAGTTTTGCTGACATGATAGGACAAACACATTGTCTTCATCACACAGTCTTCATTTGTACCATGATGTATCATACAGCACTGTCAAGTGTACTGACCTGAAGATTTCTTGTTGCTCTATCGGTGTCTTTGAATTCTATTGGTGTTGTTACAGAGGAGGGTTCCGCACCGCCTCCTCCGCACCACCAGAGGGAACCCTCACCTGAGTACCAACTAGTTTACATATCTGGGACTAATCACTTCCACTATCACATCTGCTACTCATTACTGCTCCTATATAAGCCACACTTAAACTCACATCCATCGTGAAGTCTTGATTTGCCCCTGCCATCAGTTCTAAGCGGGTCTCCCTGTATTTCTGTCTGCCTGTGTTTTTGACTTGGCTTGTTTATTGTTTTTGCCTTGCCTTGTCCCTGCTTTATCTGTCTGCTGGTTACTGTTCCTGCCTGTCTGTGTTTTTTAATAAATTCTGCAAATGGATCCCAGTGCTTCTGACCCGTAATTACAGGTGTCCCACAAAGCGTGTCAGGACCCACTCATTGTCGTAATCATACCTTTGATTTAATACTGTCCTATGGTGTAAATGTTTACATTTACATTTGTTGATGGCATTAATATTTTGCAGCTGAGCAAAGACATTTTAGATCATTATTTGGTGTCCTGTATAATACATTTACCCATGGTGATAATATTGTCACAATAACTTCTGCCACTATAGACTGATTCATCAACAATCGATCTAAACTGTCTCAATTCCTTAGCGTAACAGAAAACGTTAACGTCCTCTTTTCTAACACCTTAGACAAAGTTGCAAACAAAACTGAAGGTATTCCATACAGCATGGAAGGAGAGTGTTTCAAATGACAGAAAGGTTTTAAAAAGCTCCAAATCTGCCTACTTTTCAAATCTTTCAGAACACAATAAACAAAACCCGAGACATATATTTGACACACAGGCTAAATTAAGATAAAGCATCATCTGTGTCTGACAGTTGTCAATACCATAGTAGTGATGATTTTATGAATTTCTTTAATAACAAAATAGATACTGCCAGAGAAAAAATCATAAACATGCAATTGCCTGCAACACAATCACATCAGGTGGTGCATCATAACGTGCCCAAGAAACAACTCTAGTCATTCTCTGCTATAGATAGAGGAAAAAAGGTAAAAAATTATGAAATCATCTAAATCAACAACATGTATGCTAGATTTCATACCTACCAAGTTGCTGAAAGAGATGCTTTCTGAAATTATAGATCCTCTACGTAGTACTATTAATTCATTACTGGTGTTGGGATATGTCCCAAAACCTTACAAACTGGCTGTTATCAGACAAATTATTAAAAAAACAACTTGATCCCAAGAAACTAGTTTATTACAGACCTATCTCAAACTGACCTTTTATTTGAAAAATACAGATATGATGGATTCAAACCATATCATAGTACTGAGACTTTCATCAGAGTGACAAATGATTTGCTCTTGTCAGCCAATCATGGCTGCATCTCTCTTTTAGTTTTACTCTACCTTAAATGGAACTGCACTTGCATGGTTTAAATCATATTTATCTGACCAATCCCAGTTTGTTGCTGTGAGTGAAAAGGTGTCATACCAATCACAAGTTCAGTATGGAGTATGGCAAGGCTCAGTACTTGGGCCTCTACTTTTCACCCTGTACATGCTACCTTTGGGAGCATTTATTAATTGTTATGCTAATAATTAATAATTATGCTGATGATACTCATAGCGTTACATTTCTTCTAGGCCCAACAAGACGCCTAAATTCACTAAACTAACAGAATGCATAGTCTAATATCAAAACTTGGATGACTAGCAACTTTCTACTACTAAATTCAGACAAAACAGAAGTTTTACTTATTGGACCAAAATCTTCCACACAGAACAACCTAGAATGCTCTATAAAGGATGCTCTATAAAGCCTGCTTTATTAACCAAGAATCTGGGTGTCATTTTTTATAGCAATTTGTCTTCTAAAAACCACATTTCCAATATTTGTAAAACTGCATTTTTCCATCTTAAAAATATATCAAAACCATGACACATGCTCTCTAATTCAGACACCAAAAAGATTTCATGCATTCATGACATAAAGACTTGTTTATTGCAATGCCCTACTTGGTGGCTGCCCTGCAGGATTAATACATAAATGCCAACTGGTTTAGAAGGCAGCAGCCAGAGTTCTCATTCACTTTTTTCAACACTGCACTTGCTACCTATCAAGCATCGTATAAACTTAAAAATTCTGCTAATTACCTGCAAGGCACTGAATGGTTTAGCTCCTCAATACCTAAGCAAGCTCCTCTCTTATTACAGTCCTTTGCGTTCACTGTGATCTGAAATTTCTGGCTAATTGATAATACCCAGAATGTCAGAAAAAAGCATTGTTGGTAGATCCTTTCGTATTTGGCGTAACAGTCTTCCCAGTATTGGCCAGGAGTCAGATACACTGTCAGTTTAAATATAGATTAAAGACCCACCTTTTTAATCTAGCCTACAGATAGTCCTATGGATTTATTACTCAAATCACTTAAGGGATTATTAGGGTGCATTAATTAGGTAAACCGGAACTGGAGACACTTTCCATAAGAACAGCTGTACTGGCTCCACACTAAATCCGTTTTTCATTTCCTGAAGGTCCTGTAGTCAGCTGGATCCGAACTTTGAGACCAGATGGTGGGGGACAGGATGGTATGACTCCTGAGACAGATCATCAGGATTTGATCATCAGGACTCCTTTAGTAAACTTACCATTATATACGTACCTACCTCCAGCCTAGCTAGTTTCTATATTTTGTTCCCTGCTTAGTCACAGCAGTGTGATGATATATCTGCAACTAGTAACATTGCCCAACACCCGGTCATCTAATGGTTAGACAGAGACCTGGAGAGGTCTTAAAAGCCAGTGTCTCACACCCACTGTGAAATCTGGTGGAGGATCTGTGATGATCTGGGGGTGCTTCAGCAAGGCTAGAATTGGGAAAATTTGTCTTTGTCAAGGGTGCATAAATCAAGCAACCTACAAGGTTGTCCTGGAAGAAAACTTGCTTCCTTCTGACAATGTTCCCCAACTCTCAGGAATCGTTTTCCATCAGGACAATGCACCATGCCACACAGCCAGGTCAATCAAGGTGTGGGTGGAGGATCAAACCAGGGTTATTTAATTAAGTATTACTTTTTCAACTATGCCTAAGTTAAAACATTAATATTGTGTTGTTTAAAAATTAACATGAACTTGTTTTCGTTGCATTATTTGAGGTCTGGTGTTAGGGTTAATTTTCTGCAAATAAATGCTCTAAATCACAATGTTTATTTGGAATTTGAGAGAAATGTTGTCAGTACTTAATAAACATGTTTATATAATTTAAAAAAACATTTAAAAAACATACATATTTTTTATACATATATACATTTTTTAGAGCTATATTTATATATAAAATGTGTAATTTTATATTAACCCTAAAACCCTAATATTTAAAATAATATACATTTTGTCAGGAAAGATGACAGAGTAAAACTGCAAACTAGGAATGTTGTATCATGTCTGTTATCAAGAGTTTGACAGGCCTTATGTCATCAGTCAATTTTACCTTAGAACAGTGTCTACAAACACTGGCTATCATTTGTGGTATCTTCTCAGACACCTTCATAACACTTAGAAAGGAGACTCTGACCCTTGAGATATTTCATAGCCTCCTTACTATATACAAAACCATTTTCACATTACTTAAAAATCAAATATGCCACTGTAAATCAGGAACATTTCTAGAACATTTTCTCATCCCTGTTACTATTCATTTTTGTCCAATATTTCATATCATGGAATCACATTTATTTAAATGAGTTTTTATTATTTTGCCTGTACTGGAAGAGATACTTCATGTCATTCCAAACCCATAGCTTACTTTCCTGGAACACTGAAGGATAGAAAATCACCATAAAAGTATTAAAAAAAGAAGTCCACATGACCAAGTATTCTTAAACCATATGGTGTCATAAAGCTTTGGAGTAAATGTTGATTAAAGTTTATTTTCTGAATGAATTATTCCTTTTAATTCAGAATGCAGTTAAAATCCAGTAAAAAGAGAGTATTTTGAGAAGAGTTGGTATCTTCATAGTATGTTTTATTGCCAAAATCACTTGTGTCTAGATCAACGGGCTGCTTTCTCATAAAATCTCACACACAACAAAGACATAAAGTTGTTTTCTGCCCAAAAATGACAAGTAGACAAAAGCTGTCCATTAAGAAAGGGTTTACCACATCTGGTATGGAGAACCAGACTGGGTTGCACGAAGCCCAGGCCTGAACCTCTACTGAACACCTTACAGGAAAACTGATTGTAAGCCAAACCCCACCAATCAACCTCATTCGAACTTACTATAGAATGTCACTGTATTTTGTAGCATTAACACTGTAGCATTTTAACTGCAACAGATGAACATTTTAATTAGCAGGGGCTAATGGCATACATTGCCATATTGTAGGCATGTTAAAAAGACATTAAATACAGTGCCTTGCAAAAGTATTTATACCCCTTGAACCTTTTCACATTTTGTCACCTTACAACCACATACGTAAATGTATTTTATTGAGATGTTATGTGATAGACCAACACAAAGTAGCACATGATTTTGAAGTGAAATGAAAATGATATACAGTTTTCAAAACTTTAAGCAAATAAAAATCTAAAAAGTGGCATGCATTTGTATTTAGCCCCCTAAACTCTGACACCCCTAAATAAAATCCAGTACAATCAATTGCCTTCAGAAGTCACCTAATTAGTTAATACAGTCCATATGTGTGTAATTTAGTCTCAGTATAAATACACCTGTTCTGTGAAGGCCTCAGTGGTTTGTTAGAGAACACTAGTGAACAAACAGCATCATGAAGACCAAGGAATTTACCAGACAGGTCAGGGATAAAGTTGTGGAGAAGTTTAAAGCAGGGTTAGGTTATTAAAAAATATCCCAAGCTTTGAACATCTCAAGGAGCACTGTTTTAATTCATCATCCAAAAATGAAACAAGTATGCTACAACTGCAAACCTAACAAGCATGGCCGGCCACCTAAATTGACAGACCGAGCAAGGAGAGCACTTGTCAGAGAAGTGGATTTCTGCAGAAATCCACAGCTGAGGTGGGAGAATCTGTCCACAGGACAACTATAAGTCATGTACACAAACCTGGCCTTTATGGAAGTGACAAGAAAGCCTTTGTTGAAAGAAAGACATAAGAAGTCCCGTTTGCAGTTTGCCACAAGCCATGTAGGGGACACAGCAAATGTGGAAGAAGGTGCTCTGGTCAGACGAGACCAAAGTTGAACTTTTTGGCCTAAATGTAAAGCGCTATTCACCTTCCAAAAAGACAATGACCCTAAACATACAGCCAGAGCTACAATGGAATGGTTTGGATAAAAGAATTAAGTCACAGAGAATTACAAAGACTGAAAGGGTCAGAGCAGACAGAGAGTTACAAAGACTGAAGGAGAGACAGGAGACAGAGTTATAAAAACTGAAGGAGTCGCAGGAGACAGTTATAAAGACTGAAAAGGTTACAGGAGACAGACAGTTACAAAGACTGAAGAAATAACAGGAGACAGAGAGTTACAAAGACCGAAGGAGTGACAGGAGACAGAGAGTTACAAAGACTGAAGGTGTCACAGGAGACAAAGAGTTATAAAGATTGAAGGAGTCACAGGAGACAGAGAGTTACAAAGACTGAAGGAGTCACAGGAGACAGAGAGTTACAAAGACTGAAGGAGTCACAGAAGACAGAGTTACAAAGATTGAGAGTCACAGGGCCCCATTCCCCAAAACCTGTCTCTCCTTTAACTTAAGTATGTGTACTTTTGACATAAGTGGTACGTTTAGCTTTCAACCCAGAGCACCATGTATGCTATAAGTAGCTTAACTTTTGAATGTAAAGTTTTGTAAGTCTAATTATATTTATACATGCATGTTTCAACATCTAAATGCATTGGAATATTTATTTATTGATAGCACTTTCTTTTGACTATAAATACAAAGCCAAACAGAAAAGCCGTGATGTGTTGGTGTATCCCTAAAATTTAAACGTTAAGTTAATAAAGGCTTTTATATATTTTTCCATATATGCTCAAGTGCCTTGGCTTTATATGTTCTGAACTAAAATATCCCACATCCAAAGAGCACAGAGTTACTGACTTTGCCTTTTTTTTTACTTTAGCAATTTTTGCAACTTTTAATACTATTGCTCTATTGACAAATGATCTGGGTTTTGTGAATAATGTTGTCACTGTTCATACTTGCATGATACAGTGAGAGTAGTGTTTGTCGAATAAATACAATACATATCTATAGTTAATTTACATTTACACAAGAGCAGTATAAATGGATTTGTTTGCGCAGACTGAATCATGTTTTACAAAATGCTTTTACATAAATGTAAAGAACAATCATTTATTTATATACAGAAACAATTTTTGTACTTGTGCACAAACATGCAAACTGTAAAATCAAGCAATAGAAATATAAGAAACACTCAAACTTATAAACAGTTGCCTAAAAGTTTTAATTACAATACAGCTATAGTTTGACTGTCAAACATATTTCTAACACCTTTCCAATATTTAAGAACTTAAGAATTTATTATAAACCTCCACTCTGCGGAAAACAGCAATGAAATTCTTTCCACCATTCCTCTGAACCTTCTTTCCTTCTTCTGTGCAAGTTCCCAAATGACCAATGATGATATCACCAGCCTGAAATGAGAGCAGTCCAATAGCAAATGACAATGAACAATGATATTACTGACTACAATTTTCAGAGATGCTCAGATACATGCTGTAACTTCATGACAAATAGGTAGTTCTTTGAATTTAGTTTAAAATATAATTTCAGTACTGATTGCAATGTATGGGTGCAGTGAACTACAGATAAATTAACAAAACATTAAAATATGAGAATTCCTTTTCTTCATACAAATACAAATGATCATATCCCAGCTACAACAAACTTTGCAAACAATTCATTCTAGGAGGCAAAAAATATAGTATACCAGAGGTGCAAAGAGTTCAACTGTGCAGTTATAACTGTTGTTATAATAATTCTTAACATGGGAAAAAATGTGTAATGTAAAAATTAACCCCCCCCATCTAATTAGTGTCACTGTTTGGCAGTAAGTAATGTTTACAACAAGAGCAATGTTAAAGAAATTTTTATTTCACTGGCTGCAATCTGCAAATAAAATTTTTTGTGACTATTTTTGTCAAACTTTCTATTTGTTAATACGAATTCATGTAATTTTTGTTAAACTTTCTGTATTTATTTGTGGATATTTATCTATGTGAATTTCCTCCCATTTATCTGGGACCATGAAACAATTCTAAACCCATAAAGAGGGGTTCACAAAAGTTTACACTACACAATATCTCAAAACACCATCTTCAAGCTTCAGCACTGCCAGTATAAACTTCCCAACTGATGAGGTCTGTGGTAAGATCTGGTAAGGTCATTTCCACTCTCTAAGGCCTTTCTATCAACTCAAGAGGTTATAACTCATTTATGAAATTCAAACAGTCTACAGGGACAGAGTATAATTATCTACCGTTATCCTGTATTGTGGTTTAGTAACAATGTATGGCTGGGAAAGTAAGTTTAAGGGCGAACAGGCAGACATACCAGCTCTTGATCAGACACTCGGATGAAGAGAGGATGATCGCTGAAGTGCTTCACAATCCACTCATGTACCTCCTCAACATCAGTGTTTGTGTACACTAAACCCTAAAAAGACCAAACAGCCACAGGACAACATCTGTTTAATACTTCACAACCACCAATTTAGTTTATAAAAGTATTTACAGTACATCAAACACAGTAACCTGGTCACACCCAAAAAATGAACATTCTGTCGCTCATGTTCGAAACACATGACTGAACTTATAAAATGTTTTAAAACAACTTGAAGAGTATAATGAAAGTAACTTGAGTGTAATTTAAAAAAAGAAAAAGCACCATAAGACTTCTGCAGTCATACAACTTTTGGTGGAACAGACCTAAATGTCCCTATTCACAGCTAATCTCTCTTTCAAAAGGGGCTATTTTAATCACAACAAGTTTTATGATTAAATATATCTTCATTATAAAAATTTTTTGAGTAAGAGTAGCCAGGATATTCATCAAGATGTTACTTTTTGTGTTTGACAGAAGATAGTCATACATGTTGGAAACAGTAAGGGTGAGTACTTCATTTTAACTATCGATTGGAGTCGTGTTCAGCACATTTTACACGAAAATCAATGTGCTGATTTTGCCTTAAATACTTTGAACTGCAGTGGTTTTCCCTGACACAGAGCTGAAATAGCTGGACAGCAAACACTGATGTTATCGCGTGTCATTGGCGTTTACTTTTTAGACAGTTCAGAGAGAATCACTGGAAGATAAGATTCTTAGAAGTAACAATGGACTTCAGCAACCTGCTGCTAATTTCTACTCGAGTCAGCTTTAAATGGAAAACACATACAAAGTATAAAGCATCTGCCAACATATTCTAGATTCCTGTACGGCTACATGTGGAACTAAATTTGAAAATTATTTGAACAAGGAAAAATACCTGTCAATATTATGAACACACTGGTTGTAATTAAAGGTTTGTATATCTCCTTGACAATGTTTACATTCGATCAGTTTTTTTTTATTATTTTTGTGGTGGTTTATCTGTCTGAACTTAGAGGACAGATAGTCATCTCCACAAACATCATTAACTGCTGCTCTCCATCTTTAGGGTATTTCCAGATGTTTCTTATACCCAGTGGCTTAAACCCCTGAACGTGCAGTCCTAGTAACTAATGTGTACAAACACAAATCTGGCATTGTTCTGCTGCTCTAACTCCCTCAGTGCTGCAGCACAAACACACACACGTACACTTGCTCACGGCCAACCACTCTGGAGAGCCACCATCACAACACCAGACAGATCAGACAAAGGTACAGACATCTGATGCTATTAAAGAGAAAGATGATATACAGTGGTATGCAAAAGTTTAGGCACCCCTTGTAGAATCTGTGAAAATGTGAATAATTTCAACAAAATAAGAGTTATCATACCAAAGCATGTTATTTTTTATTAAGTACTGTCCTGAGTGACATATTTTAAATAAAATATGTTTACATATACTCCTCAAGACAAAAATATGGCTGAAATTATGTAAACATATTTTATGTAAAATATGTCACTCAGGACAGTCAAAGCATCATGCAATCATTGGTCTGAAATGAGGAAGTGTTCTCACCCCCACTCTGAGTGTGTATGCATACTCGGCCAGTAATGTAGGACTGATGATCCGCCACTTGTGTTTGGTTTTCTTGAAGTGTGGATCCGGAAAGAGAAAGAACATCTTACTCAGCTGCAAAGAATAAAAACATGAAAAACACATCACCACCAAATACACCTATGAAACAAGCAGTACCTGATAAGGAACATCAGAGATGAGGACACAAAAACACAGAACTACAGCAGTCCACATAACGCCACAAAGATAAGCAGATGGGTTATAATCATAGAAAATATTTAAAGCAAATAATAGCAAATAATTAAAAGATGTTTTTCACAATAAGTTAAATGAAAAAAAACAACAAAAAAACACATGGGATTAGAAAATCACATTTTTGCTAAATATTTAACAAAAACAAACAAAAAATGTAAAGGGACTATTGAACAAATGAACCAATTAACATAACATCATACCAGACATTGAACTAAATATTACACACCAGACATTACTTTACCCAGCTCCAGTTTCACTGCTACTGGACTGCAGACAGGCTACATGATTATTCAAACAGGTGACACAGTGTCACATTCCTGAAAATATAGTTACAGGATCTGTACAACTGA
Source organism: Botia kubotai (assembly GCA_036877585.1). Classification (NCBI taxonomy): domain Eukaryota; kingdom Metazoa; phylum Chordata; class Actinopteri; order Cypriniformes; family Botiidae; genus Botia; species Botia kubotai. The sequence goes on along the minus strand of JAZGTI010005750.1, from coordinate 8,992 downwards.
AAGTCACATTTACTGAAGTCCTGATTTCCCAACATCTCTCACTGAAATAGATGTCTGGAAATCTTACTGGTCTCTGTGGCAGCACTAGAAACTGTAAACAACACACAGAGAAGCAGGCCTTTAAAGGCTTTTGGATAGATGTGGCATATAGTCTAATTCAGTGGCTTCTATAGCCTAACACAGCATCTATGTTAACTAACTTTAAATTTAAACTAGCTAGCCACTTTCATATTGAATTCTGAATAAAGACAGCATCTCTCAGCAGGTATCTTGGAGTGTGAATCTATTTAACAGCATACTGTCAGTGGTGACCATAAGCACTGTTACCCAAAGCAGAATGACCTTATCCACTGTGTGATCATGTCAGAATTTCTTTGTACCTACAGTGGGTGTACTTAAAGGAAGTAGGGGGTGTAAGCTAACCTGTGCTGCTATTAGCTTGGAATTTCCCCCTTTATGAGTTTTTATTACACCTAAGACCACCGTGCACTCCTGCTGTACAACCACTCCCCTTCACTCAGCTGCCAATATAAAAATTATTCTATGCACTTGTTTTATTAGACAAATAAGGTAAGGGCTGGGAGTAGGAAGCCCTGTGGCTGTCTTTGTCACATGGTGGGAAAAAAACTACATTTAATTACACTTACACTTTAATTAAGCCTTTACCAAAAAAAGAATGATGCTACAAAGCAGAACTCAGTATTTACATGCATGCATGATGCCAAAAGCCCTCCAGTTCTGACAGCTCATCTTAATCCTCAACCCATTTGTGTGTGTATGTGTGATGGTGTAATTCACAGACACAGACATGGTTTTAATGACATTCCTGATGGTTGGACATTATTTCTTTGTGCATCTAAATTCAGGTTAAAGAAAATGAATGATGCAGGGTAGCGTTTCTTAAAGTTAAGAGGGTTACAGGGTGAAAACAAATGGAGCTATACAACACTGTGTACCTAAACAGATTATCTGGTCCACAGACTTACAGTTTGGTGAAATGTGTGCAATCTTGACCTGGAGCTAGTGGTATTATTGTTTCTTAGGGACAAAATAAAAATACAGCATGTCATGGTATCATTTAGTCTGGTTCTGAGGCTGCATGATGGGTTTTTGGTCTGCGCAATTTAAGCATCTGTGAAACATGTGTCCAACAAAAATCACACAGAGGTGAATCAACACTGAAAACAGTCACTGACCTACACTTACCTGTCCCTTGGTAAAGAAATTGGGCAAGTACTTCATGGCATTGCTTCGGAGGCAGGCGATATTCTGGTAGCTGCCTGGCTCAGCAGCCCGAAGCGAGTGAATACGGTCCTGTACATAGTCCGACACTTTCACCCGAATTTCCAAACCCAAAATGAGTTTGTTTGGAAAGAGACGTGATAACTCAACTATGAAAGAAAAAAAAAGAATCAAAAATATTTAAAATACAATACAGTCACAGCCTAATATTAGTCAAATTCTGATATCACATATAATGGAGTATTTAGGCAGTTTTGATCAGCAATGCAGCTTAAAACTGTGACGTCTATTCAGCATATGCATAAGCACTAGTTAAAACAAGTTCTAATTAAGAACTACATAGTGAAGTTTGAAGACTTGAAGTGTAGACAAAGCCTGAAAGTGTAGTTTGAAAGTTATATGGTTGTACATAGTAAGATAAATCTTTCAGTGTCCATATAATTTCAACTTGTCTGATGATGTTAATCAAAAATATCAACCTTCCCCATGAAATGACATCTCTCTTCTTGATTACAAATGTCTCTTTACAAGGGTGGGACTACACTGACTGTCCAATGACCAGGTGGTTTCCACGCCTATACTACCAAAGATCCAATCAATTCTCGAACAATGAAATCAGGTTCCATCCTACATTTTTTATCTCATTCCAGATGCCCCCTCACTTGGATATTTGTCACCATAGAGTTAAAACTTCTGTTTTATGATGACTTTAACATGACGGCAACCAGATTTAACATCATGCTAGCATGTTTTAGCATGCCATTAGCTTGCTTTAACAACGCTAGCATGATGCTAACATGCTTTAACACAATGCTAGTATGTTTTTTTTATTCTAATGCATGCTAGCATCATAATATCTAGAATGATACAAGAATGTTTACGTTAACAGAGCGGTGGCTCATTTTAACAACGCTTCAATACAAGTCTGTAGGAATGTTCAATACGACAATTTAATTCAGATCAGTTAGAAAAGATACAATAACCAGAGTCAGAACAGTCTGAAGGTCTGACCTGAGTTTATACTGACAAAAGTTAAGGCAGCGGTCTCAAACCAGGTCCTGCAGAGCTTAACTCCAATGAAGCACCTGAACCTGCTAATCAAAGTCTTTGTGATTGCTAGAAACATCCAGGCAGATTGAGAAGGCTGTAGCTAAACTCTGCAGGTCTATGAACCTCCAGGAACATGGGCTGGAAACCCCTGGTTTAGAGTGTACTCACACTCTGCACAGTTGCCATGTACTATGATGAAGTATGTTCACTGTTCACTCTATCCAAAGGCCTGCTCTCACACCGCACTTTACGTTCCCGGCTTTGTGGCTTTTTATTTAAAATTGTCTGGGGCGCAGTGAAACACAGCCTTCTCATATTTGTAATATGTTGCCTAATTAACAGATCTATTGCTTACACTGCTATAAAACTTAAAATGAAATAGAACAGTCACATGACTGACATAGTTCCAGTTCTGTGCTACAGTACAGTTAGCGATCATGTCCACCTCTTTAAGCAGGCCAGGGCACGATTCAGGGCATCATGCCCAGGCATGCTACAGAGCGATCACACTAGTTAAACAAAACATGCTCTGGCATAAGTCGGATCACCTAGGTGAGTACACCCTTATTCACAGAAGCAGCAGCTTAATTAACAGATTAGTATGTTGACTAACATAAATATAGCCAAAAACAATTCCATTCCAGTTTTTGATGGTAACCAGTAAGTGAAACCATCCTAAAACTTTTCCTAAAACTGGTTTATAATAAAAAACATAAAAGATTAAGTTTTTCGCAGGTTAGTCCAAGGATCGTTTGTGCAAATCAGATTGTTGAAGAATTAAGTTTATTAGAGGAATTAGTTAGAACAGCTTTCATTACATAAGACACTAGACACCTTCACTCGTAAATTTTGAAATACAGTATTATCATTCGTCACTTATTTGTCAGTTGATTAAACTACAGCTGCCCTGACTAATCACCTTGTGAACACAATTATGAACAATAATATATGATATCAATGAAACTGAATGCATTTCAACCAATCGTTTAAAGTGTGTTATTTTTGTTTCTCCTATATAAAGGGTAAATTACATGGGTAAAATGACATTTTTGTGCCTTAGAAGGGCACTTCAAAAGGGGCACATCATTGTAGGGGCATTCCCTGAATCTCTTCACAAAGGGCCCTTTAAGAAATCTGTTAGCGAAGGGTACATGTGATTGTTACTTCATTAAAAATGTGATTTCCACAATGTTTGTTGACTCAAAGATGGCAGGGGATTTCACCTTTATTCACCCATAGCCATAAGATTCATTGTTGCCACCTGTTGTCCAACACATTTTGAATTTGATGAACATCTGCCATTGCATTCTGGAGTTAAAGTGTCTCATCTATGCCAGACTTGCATCTTTTCCTCGTTTATAGTTTTCTTTTTTTAGATAATTATCCACCTACAGACTTGTTCAGGTGACGTAAAACTGGGCAGAAAACCTAGGACTAATCAATATTCCATTTCTCAAAGTATTTGTCAGGTAATATTTAGCCCAATTCCATAATTTTAGGGGTTCAAAAGTTAATTGATGAAATTTTGGCTCTCTCATTGAAAGTGTAAATGTAACTTTGAACATTTAGAAATTGAAATGCAGGAAAAGAACAAACACATTTTCCTCAGCAGACCTCAGCAGCAGGTGCTGCAGTCATTGCAACACAGAGGCCTGCACAACAAATGATTGGGCTAAACGGACCAAGCTGTGTATTCAACATAGGGCAGTATATTTTCTTTGTGGTTTCTGTCCGTTTCTCTAGTCAATTTGAATAAATAAAAAAAAGATGCTGCTTGAATAGCAACTTCAGTAGAGTGGTCCTACATGCTTTGTGTTTGGTGTTATCTGCGTCACCCACCCACTGAAAAACATGAGATGAACTTTTGGACATCAGGAATCTCAATCTGATTGATATGGTCTCCAACCTCAACAACCTGACAGCTTTTGAACATTTTAGTCAAAGCAGCTGCTTCATTCTACAGCAACCTGACACAGACGGAAGCGGGATAAGTGTGCGGGTAAGACTCCACTATCAGGGAGTCTTTTCTCTGAATGTGTTAGAACTGCTTTCATCTTGTAAGCTGATAAATGTTTACATCCCACCACAAGCTTGTGTGAGTGGGGAACTTGATATGCAACTGAGCAGAACCACTCGCACTCACTCCTTATTCTGGGCAACTTTAACAGAGAAAAACTGAATCAAGAAAAATGTAAACAATGCACAAGGTGATGAACATTCTGGATCACTGCATGGCCTTAAAGGACAGTGAAGAAATGGGAAGCTAAGCTGGAACTGCATGCTTTAATTGCACAGACTGGAGTGTGTCTGAAGTAGCGCCCCAAAGTCTGTTTAAATACATGTTGTTGGTCTGACTGCACCACCTACTGGTGAAGACTGGGATCAGTACTCTATTGCTTTTTCTGCAAATAACATATTCAGGTTAAATTTCTACATGAATTTGATTAAAAATGTGAAACCGTTGAAATAAACTTAATAAGTTTTCAAAAATAATGAAATCTCTTTGTTACAGAAAAACCACGTTTCACATGTGCAGAAAACAGATCACAGAAGTGAAATGCATAGGTTTGGAAAACTGTGCGAATTACACACAATGTTTTTCATGGAACAATGTTTCACACAGGGAAAAAATTATTTGATCCCCTGCTGATTTTGTATGTTTGCCCACTGACAAAGAAATAATCAGTTTATAATTTTAACTGTAGGTTTATTTTAACAGTGAGACAGAGTAACAACAAAAAAATCCAGAAAAATGCATTTCAAAAAAATCTATAAATTCATTAGAATTTAAATGACTGAAATAAGTATTTGATCTTAGGTAGATTAATTTATTTTAGGTAGAGTAAAGGCTATAATTAAAAACTGAGCACGTCTGCTTAATTCAGGTTGGCCGAACAAGGGTTAAAGCACAAATCGTCAGCAGGAGTCAGATTTTATTGTGACCTGAGTGAGGCGAACTGAGCTGATTGAAGAGGCGAGCTGCCGTATTTCCTTATTCGTTTTGTTAATAAAACTTCTGTTTATTATAAGCAAGTTTATATTTGTTATAAATAATGCATAAATGTGTTATTTGGTTCAGTTTTTTTATTTAAACTGTGTAAATTATTTGTTTTATTAGATTGTGCTTATTTTGTTATTAGAGCAGTCTTTTGTTTTTGTTTTTTTAATTAAATTAAATGTCTAATATAAGTGAAACTGTACTGTTTTAATGTTCCGTTTTTTATTAAGAATAAAAATGAACCAACCATTCAAGCAATTGCCGCCAATTCAAAAGCGACAGCTCATGGCCGCACAGGCATTCATAAGCAATTGCCCACCCGGTGATACCGGTATTACCGGCATCAACTCAACTCGCCGTATTTGAAGGAGAAGGAACACTGCCTATGAACCCAAGAAAACCATCCCCACTGTCAAACATGGAAACATTATGCTTTGGGGGTGTTTTTCTGCTAAGGGGACAGGACAACTCCACTGCATCAAAGGGATAATGAACGGGGCAATGTACCGTCAACTCTTGGGTGAGAACCTCCTTCCCTCAGCCACGGCATTGAAAATGGGTCATGGATGAGTATTCCAGCATAACAATGACCCAAAACACACAGCCAAGGCAACAAAGGAGTGGCTTAAGCAGCAGCACATTAAGGTCCTGGAGTGGCCTAGCCAGTCTCCAGACCTTAATCCCATAGAAAATCTGTGGAGGGAGCTGGAGGTTCGAGCCTCAAAATCTTAATGACTTGGAAAGGGATCTGCAAAGAGGAATGGGACAAAATCCCTCGCGAGATGTGTGTAAACCTGGTGGCCAACTATATGAAACGTCTGACCTCTATGATTGCCAACAAGGGTTTTAGCCACCAAGTACCAAGTCATGTTTTGCGAAGGGGTCAAATACTTTCACTCATTAAAATGCAAACCAATTTATAAATGTGCTTAAAATTAAGAGAGCAATCTCTCTTATTAAATATTATAAAATTTTGTTTTATTAAATGTTTATTTAGTTTTGTAATCATTAAGGTTCTTTTCAAAATGGCTATCTTTGATCTTTTCATTTATAAAGAATTAACAAAGAATCAACAAAGAATTAACACAAAAAAAAAATCAGGCTCTTCTGGGATTTTGCTCCTACCTGTCTGACCGCTACCATTTTGTTCATTTAAATGGCAATCATCAAAATTAATGGCAGTAAAATATGGCCTGCGTCAAAAATATTATTAGAAGTCATGGGATAAACTTCCACCGTTACGCTGATACACAGCTATATGTTACATCAAGACCAGATGATGATTCATTCCTTAGCAAAATTATCAGACTGTTTTAAAGACAAAACATTGGATGACTTATTTTCTTCTTTTAAATTCAAGACAGAGATTTTACTTCTTGGACCAAGCTGAGGTAAATGAGGGAAACTGATTACAGTTTCCAATTAGAAGGATGTAATGTCACGTCATCCAACACTGTTAAAGGCTTGGGCGTCACATTTGACAGTAACTTGTCTTTTAAAAATCATGTGACATATATTACAAAATCTGCTTTTTCCACCTTAGAAACATTGCTAAGCTGCAAAACATCTATTTCTAAAACAGAAAAGCTGGTTCTTGCTTTTCTGACACCCAGACCGGAGTAATGTAATGCACTCTTAGGTGGCTGTTCAGCTTCCTTAATAAACTACAGTTAGTTAGTAGTAGTTAGTAGTTCTGCTTTGTAACAAATGTGCCAATGTGAAAAGCACTATATAATTGAAAATGCTGTGATGCTGTGAATACTTATTTTTACACCAGGTTAGTTCTAATGTTGTTGGAACAGCAACAGCATTCACATGTTTTGTCTGTGTTTCTGAGTTTCCTCATTTATGAGTAGCCTCATTTATGCATTACTGTGTGAGTCTGCCTGTATACACCATCTGTCTCTGTAATATACAATTATAATTAATCATAATATTGTTATGATGATTTTTGGCAAATAACAAAACAAAAACTTGTTTTTCCCAGAATTAAACCCTAACTCCTGTCAATACCTCTAGTCAGATGGAACAAGTAAATAAAAGATATTTGGCTGTCATACCATTTTAAGGAAAACAGTACTCAGCAGAGACTTCCAATACAAAGGGATATAATATAAATGAGTGCTGTAGTAAACGCAACAGGAAAAAGCAACAAATTTTCTAAAATATTCTAAAGAAAAAATATATAAAAATCATGATATTTACTCATCGACAAACCTCAACATATGTTTAATACTGATCATGACTATTATTACCTTTAGTGATTCTGTACTTGAATCAACAGATGTTTTTCAAAAGACATTTTTAAAGTTTTCTATAAATGACAATTTCTGATACAGATGCAAAGCCATTGTTTTTTTAATGATTGTGGAAATATTTTTGTGAAAAATAAAATATGTATGCTAAAAGATCTTGATATATAGGCTATGTTGTTGTTATTTAATGTTCCTTTAATTGTTGTGTATCTGTACTCGGTTCTTTGGGAACTTTGCAAACTTCTGTATTTTCTTCATGTGTTTTTTTTTAGAAGTAATAAATGAAAACACGAAATTGAGAATCTGTGGTATAGAACGACCCACCTCATGTGTGTACTAGTCAAATCAATTACATTTTAAAGCATAATGAGCACAGTCATAACAAATATAGTCTCAAATAAATACTTAAAATTACCCAGCAGTCCGCCGTATCCACAGCCGATGTCAGCAAACTCCACCTGCACTTTAACTCCATCTGCTCTGTTTTCATCCGGTCTGCTGAAATAAACTGGATAGAGCTGTGACCAGTCCATCTCCTCCGGACACACGGGACTAACACATTTAATAACACATATGACTGATAAATAAATGAAAATCAAAACATTACAATAAAAACCATGCACTGAGTTTGAGTCTTACTACTGAAAGGTGTGGTCAGCCATTGGGTTAGAATGGGCTCTCTGTCTGTAATAGCGCTTCTGTGGCATAGATACGCTCATGTTGTTCAGTGTAAATCTACAGTCTCTATCTCTCTATATAAAGCTCTAATTGTTCCACAATAACTCGCGTTGACTTCACTTTTAAACCCCACGTGCTATATTTCTTCTTCTTTAGAGAGTTGGTGACGAAGTGAGTGCATTACTGCCATCTGCTGGAGAAAATGGAGAGACAGCAAACAGGGAAAATAATCAGCTGTTAGAAATAAAACTACGGAAATGAGGCAGTCAAGCATTTTTACAGCAGAGGAATAGAGAGAGTTTTTACGGGTGTTGATTTACCGTTATATACATGACAACCTTTAACTTTATTTTGTTCCCTGCTTAGTCACAGCAGTGTGATGTTATGGCTGCAATTAGTAACATTATGCCTCACCGCTTTTGTTGGCACGATTTTTCAGTGCCCGACATATCAAGTATAGTTGGAACCATCAGTTTTACATCTATAATTAACTATAAATCATCACAATAAACTCTGTTCACATCCAAAACAGTTACAAATTGCAGCTTTAACGTGCCAGAGGAGAACTGGCCCTCCTGGTCAAGTCTGGCTTCTCCCAAGGTTTTTTTTTCCATCTATACATCATTGGAGTTTTGGTTTCTTGCCACTGTCGCCCTGTTGGCTTGCTTGCTGGAAGACTGCTGACGTCTAACTTAGACTAGGGTTTTGTAAATTATAAACGTCCAATATTTTACTGTATATATTTTATGTTTGTATGTATGTATGCTGC
>JAZGTI010005749.1:10408-24796 GCA_036877585.1 Botia kubotai | reverse complement strand
CACAATCGCCACACACAAGATCACTGAGAAATGTGTACTTCAGCCAAATCCTCCACCAAAACCCTCTTACCATCCTAATGGGAAGGGCCATGACTTTGGGGTAGTGGCAGATCACTCTGCAGCTGTCTGTGGACAGCTCAGAAAGCTGTTCATCACTCATCTTTACCTATAGAATCGTTTGACTGACATGGAAGGAAAATGCTGTTTGGTTCAGTGTGCATCAGTACAGAAACAGTTTATCTGTTATGTTAAATGTGAAAGAAAGTTGTTTCTATTCCAGCAAATGTTGTTTTATAAAATCAAAGCTTTAACAAATTACTGCAAACCATTTTTGTTTGCGCCTCATGTTTTTTGGAATGATGGAAGTCAATTAGATTAAAACAGATTTGTATATGCGTACCAACATGATGTCTAATGCAAATACATTAATGCAAATGATTTACTGTGTATAACAGCATCACATGCAGCGACAAACCCACATGTATGTAAATGATATTTAAACATTTGCCATTCGTTATGCAACACTTATTTATAATGTATTTGTGTCTTATACCAACATTTACTGACTCACAAGCACATTGTCTTTTGTAATACCTTGTATGGTGAACTGTTAGAGATGAAAAACTTATTTAAACCCAGTCAAGAGAACATTCAGTCATGTCACCTTAGCAAAGAGGCCTCAAACTCATATAACCCTCTAATTTTCTGTCTAGCAGCCTCTCAATATACATATACAAACTATTACAATTACTAATTACTACAAACATATACAAATATTTAGCAACCAGACCATTTTTAGACGGTATGAAGGTATACAGGTGCAAATTGTTCTTCGTTGACAGAAAATTTAAATGTAATAAATTCAACTGTGTAAATTGCACATGAATAATCTGGGAAATATATAGTTTATAGATATGAGAAAGAGAATCAGGTAACTAGATAAGCAAATGTCCTGTTACTCAGTATTACGATCAGTTTGGTGTCTTGTAATGTTGAGCATAATAAGAATACACCGCTAAACTCAGTACCTGGGAACGCACTTACTGTCGTGCGCGTGTAATTCAGCGCCCGAGCGCACGGATGCGCACACGCGTTGCCACAGCAGCGGACGCGCCGCACTGACGCGCCGCACTGACGCAGGCCAGATCCACACACACTACAACATCACAACAATACGCGTTCTCCGTTCCTCCCTCGCCTCGATCTCGGAATGGCGGACGGTGAGCGGTCCCCGTTGCTTTCGGATCCCGGTGACGGAGCTCTGGGCACCGGTAACGGCGGCCTGTCTCCGGGAGCGGCTCCACACGGCGCACCGAACAAACCGCAGAGTGAGTACCGCTGGTCCGCGCACAGCGCGCACGGCTGTGCATTCATTACGACTCGCCTCCGATCAGTTTCGCTGCATGTTTCTTCATGTGGGATGTGAACGGATGTTTTGATTACGTCATTCATCAGAGGCTGACGCGCTGGGGAATGAACGACACTGCTGGCGTCACTTTTGTTTACGTGTCTGTTGCGTAACAGGAGCGTATTATTGTTAATGAAAGAGTAGTCATGTGAGTACAGCTGTACACGGGCTTGCTTTGTTTACATTGTTTTATTTTTTAACATTGACCGGTAAATCAGCTTCAGCGTGCATGACACTGTAATCTGCCATTTTGCTGACTCCGGCTACACCCCAATACAAGTGATTGACACTCTGTTAGACGAATCAGAAGGCCCCAAATTATTGGATGAGACGTACGCAGCCAATCATTGCACGCAGTGGGCGTGGTCAGTGATTTGCCCTGTATTTAACCCATCCAGTTAGCGTACAAACGCTACAGCAGTGAGTTGTGAACCTGGACATTTCAGGATGGATGGTGCCTCGAACCAGCGACCTTCTGGTTACAAGTTCGAATCTCTAACTAGTAGCCCACAACTGCCCATAACTGTTATACCCGGGTATAAACATTTATACACGGGTATAAACATTATGGAGTAAGAGAAGGCTTCATGTTTACATCATCTTACACACCAGTATTTCTCATCTCTGAGTTAGTGAAGCTGTTATTCTGTTATTCACACAGATGCTGATTGAGACATGTTCAGCATTTAATCTACATGAAATCTGTTTCCAGATTTTCCACCGTTTCCAGGCTCAGCTCACCCCGCGGTGTTGTTGGGTGACAACCCTCCACCATATTCTCCCCTGACATCACCAGAGAGCAGCAGTGCACCGGTCATCAGCTGTAGGGTGTGCCAGTCGCTCATCAGTGTCGAGGGCAAAATCCACCAGCACGTGGTCAAGTGTGGAGTCTGCAACGAAGCAACAGTGAGTTAGACTGGAGCACACACCCAATTAATTGTTTTGCTCAGATTTGTCAGGTTTTGCTGATTTTTGGGTACAAATTTGTCCCCAGTGTATGTTTAAGTAACCCCTCCAGCACACATAGATGCGTAACTTTTGTATATACACAAATATATTTAGACCACTTAGTGATCGCCCACCGTGCCTTTATGAAAGCAGAAGCTTTCAGCTTCTGATGGTCTCTCTCTCACTCTGTCCAGCCTATAAAGAACGCTCCAGCGGGGAAGAAATATGTGCGCTGCCCTTGTAACTGTCTGCTCATCTGCAAGGTCACGTCTCAAAGGATCGCCTGCCCGCGACCTTACTGGTGAGAGACAATCAAACAAAGATGGGAGTCAAAAAACAAATACACTGTTTCTGGCTCAGAAACAGAACCTTGTTTTGGATTAAAGCTTAAAATTGTATGAATAAAATAATGTGAAATATTTGTATAATCTTTGCGTTCGTTTGCATCCACCAGTAAGAGGATCATAAACTTGGGGCCTGTCCACCCGGGTCCAGCCAGTCCAGAAGCACAACCTCCTGGAGCCAGAGTTTCCTGCGGGCACTGCAACAACACTTTCCTGGTACACACACTTTACATTAGACACATTTGATTGACACACAGTGTATGACATCATGAAACAGCTGAGATCGTGTTGATCCATGTTTTTATTTATGTCAGTGCCTCACACAAGACGCTGAAATGTTTTGTGTGTTTCAGTGGACAGAGTTTACTGACAGAACATTGGCTCGATGCCCCCACTGCAGAAAAGTGTGAGTATTTGACAGCTAAACAGATCTGTGTTCTGAGCTCAGTTAATCAAACTGGTTATCAGGAAGAGAACCATCATAGACTTCTTGTCAGACCTTCACTCCTGCACTACAAGTTTGTAAATTTGTTTGTTATTTTTCCTGTCATTAGCTTTTGATACAACATTTTTGAATGTAAATTCATCCTCTTTTCCTGATATGCAAACACTAGGCTGCTGATTGGCTAAAAAGGTTTATCGAGCTTAACGCTGGCTCAACCAGTGAAACACGTTTGAATCAGGACTGTCTGTTTTCTCACCCAATGGCCTTTGAGGGCACTGTTCAAGAAATCTGTTAAAAGCTTCTTTATCGCTGCAGTGGTGTAGATTTGACATACTTTACTTCAGCATATTCATGGTTTTCTCCTGCTGTTCAATCACGTCCAATCACATCAAATTATGTCCCTATAATTTCTCACCAGATCTTCGATTGGCCAGAGGTACCCGAAGAGGCGGAGTCTGTGGTGTTACCTGCTGTGCTTGCTGTTCAGCGTCTCAGCCGCTGGACTGATTGTGAGTGTGTTTCTAGTGTATTCACTGATCAGAGCTAAACTAACCAAACGTGTTCTCATAGTTCTTTTGACATGTACAGTTAGCATGTCACATTTGTGAGCTGCTTCTCATTTCTACATTCTACAAAGCGACTTACAATGCATTCAAGATATGCGTTTGATTAGTATTTGTGTTGCCGGGGAATAAAACTAACACAGTATTCTACCCGTTGAGCTACAGAAACACTCAATGTATGATGCATTTGGTCACAAATATATGAACACGAGTAGCATTTTAGATGTTTATATTAAATATTGATCACAAATGAGATCAGATACCATGTTTGCCGAGTCACTTTTATGATTATTATTGGGTTGTTGTTTTTTAATGTATAGACTCACATTGAATGTTATTCCTGTGTTCTGTTATGGTTAATTACAGAAGCACAGAGGTGATAATGAATAACACAGCTCTCTCTGTGTTTCTCTGTGTGTCTGTAGGCAGGGACGTGGTCACATGCACGTATGTACAGGGCTATTTACGCCTCCTGGGCGGCAGTACTGCTGCTGGTGGTGTTGACGCTGGCCAGAGCACTTTACTGGAGCTGCATGAGGGTCAGCCAACCTCTCCACAACCTCACATAGAGAGAGGAACGAGAGGCTGCCAGTGGAGAGATGAGGGTAGTGTGTAAAGAGAGTGAGAGTGAGAGAGAATCATGAGGAGGCAAATCCAGGGTTAAGAACAGAGATGAAAAGCTACTCTGGCAATGAAGATGTGCGTTTTAAAGTCATTTTTATTCAGAGGTTTTCTCTGGATGTCTTGTCATCCATGAATTTGAACTGACTTACTGCTCATGGTTACAGTTACCTTATTCAGCTGATTCCAAACGCCCCACATTACTGTACTCCCCACATACTGTACTACACACACACACACACACACACGCACACACACGCGCGGGTTGACTGGTTTGTTCTTTTCTATTGCGTTCAGAAGCCTTACTAAAGAAAGATGATACAGTTTGGGCTCATTTTAAAATTACATGGCACAATTTGGCACACCTTCTGCAACATGTAGGAAAAATGGTGTATAATGGTATTTACAAACATTTCTGTAACTGGATTTTCATAAACACTTAAAATGTATGTACGATCACACACTCTCTCACCCTCTTTATGTTTAGTTGTGATTGTTGAAAGGAGTTTTTTTACAGTTGTGAATTCTGTTTGTAAATATTTGTTTCTGTCATGAGTGACTGAACAGTTGCATTGTAGCTCTGAATCTAACTGTCGCGTCTTTATATGTTTTTATTTCATTTGAAAACTCACTACTGTAAATTGCTCATAATGACCAGGAGAATGTAAACATAGATGAATCTCAAGACGAGTTCTCCTCTCTACTCTGATGAAGATGTTTTATGTCTCACGTTCATGTGAAATGCATTGTTATTTTTCAGAATCTTTGCGGTTGATGTGTAATTCTGATTCAATTATATTCATGAGATTAATCAAGTTAAACTCCAAGATCTTTTCTCTCAGAATTCAGAGTTTGTGACCATTTTTACAATGTCCATACAGAAAAACTAAACAGAAGTGAGACTTTCAGAGCATGGACTAACTGTGCTGTTGTGTTCAGCTTTAATCCTCATTATTTTTGCAATCAGTGAGAAAAAATCTGAGCCCAGTTGCAGAAAGGATTTGAGAAGCAGGTTCCATGTTCTGCCTGTGTCATGTCTGCAAGTCCAAACAAGAGGTCAGAATGTTATTTATAATGACGATGAAGATCTACATGTGAGATTACATGTGATTAAAATGATGATGACGCTATGAAGGAGTTCAGACAGATCTGTTCTGCATGTCTCATTTGCACCCTGTATATTTGATCCCTCTACACTAACTCAAGCCCTCAATCTAACCATCACAGAAAACTTTCTGCTATTTTACATTTTCAAAATAGATTATTCTGTATGATTTATAAGCTTGTTTTCTCATGGGGTCCTTAAAATGTCCCCACAAGGTGGAAATTCGCTGGTATTACTATACTTGCAGGGACATTTGGTTTTCATGCGAATACCAGGGAACTAGCTAGTTATAAACTATATAACCTAACCATCAATCTACTTGTAAGTTAACATGTTATTAGTGTTGGCTCTGTATTTGGTGATTGAAAATGGCAATGATTATATTTGATACAAACACTTTATATTACTGCATATATTGTGGCTTTAAAAGACTTTAAACACCCATCATGAAAATGATATTATTTATCCAGCTTTGACTGTATAAATAATATACACCATGTACACACACATCTTGTCTACAGTATGTGTGTGCATTATAATGTTCATGGTTCTACTGTAAAGCTCCTTGTGATTCCAGTTCCAGTAGTGTACTGTGTGTCACTCTGACAGAACAGGGTCTCAGGAACTCCAGTCCAAACACACATCCATCTGTTAGCCACTGAAAACAGTTCTCAACCATCATCCCATTAACAGTTCCATTTGTTCATCTATAGTCCCACCCGACAATTTTAAGAATGTTTCCTTAACGTTTTCATTAAGTAATAAAAACATTAGAAATGTTATTTGAAAGTTCTCAGAATGCTGTTTGTTGTTAGGACGTTGTTCAAACATTCTTTAATCATGTCACATTTTTAAAACCTTCCACTAACAAGTTAATAATGTTATTGACATAACATTCTAGGAACATTCCCTGTGAGCTGGGTTGTAGCTCTGTGGTTCTCAGTTACTGTGCTGGAGATCCACAGCACATGTTGAATGTCTTACCTGATACACATCATTTATAAAACTCAATTATAACGTTTTCTGTTATACTATTATAGTATAACGTAATATGTATAATGCTCAAAAATGTAATCATAGTAATGATAACAGTAATAATAATAATTAAAATGAATAACATTGATCAACACTTGTTGAGAAAAGTCATGTCATGCAGTAGAAATCTAGACAAACCACGACAGCTTTAGGGCCATTTTCAGATCTTCACAATAACTACAGAGACACACAAACTCAAGAAAACATTTGATTGTGAGGAGTCGTCTTGATTCATTCACATGAACATGTTTTCATTTAGCAGACGTTTATTCAAAGTGACGTTCAAGCAAAGCTGCTTGTGATTGGCTCTGCAACCTTCAGTGCTCTGCTTCTCTCAGTGCCGTGCCCTCTGATTGGGCGAATAAATTGTTTTGGTGGCAGGTGCAATAATGACACTTGGTGAGGGCGGAGCTATCGCATGAGGCAGCGAATGGGGAGAGTTTGTGATCAGAGAATCAGAGAGATTGGCTAAACTGTGAGGTGAGACCAAGGGCAAACCTCACATGAATTATGACTGAATTACATTATTCATTAAAATGACACTGAACTACAAGTTTAATTTCAGCAAACTAATCAGTCGATTACACAAGTCTTTCAACCTGCCCACAGGCGAGTGGAAGTAATTCTTTCCTGTTCTGCATTGATGTACAGTTTAACATAAAAGAAGATAACTTAATGAATATGTGATGATAATATATACATACATCTGAAAAATCATTTATGTGCTGAACGTTAAAATAAAACAAAGATCAAATAAATATATTTTATTATTATACATTTTGTCACGGTTAACAGTACATTATTTGATGATGATTAAAAATTCTGACATAAAAATATCTGTATTACACTATATTATCTTTATCTATATTACACAGGTTCTGTATACAGTAAGTATATTAATCTGCGTGAAAATAAGTACAGAATCATTGAATTTCTTTATGTAGTGTCACAGGTCCTGTTTTGTGGAGTGCTTTCACTCCGACTCTGACAAAGAACAGGGTCTCGTGAACTCCTGCCCAAACTCATGGATCCATTTGTTAGCAACTAAAAAAAGCACAAATAAACAAAATAAAAAATGATTATTTTCTTAATTTCTCCTGTTGTGTGTGCACTGCAGATGAAGCCACAGATCTTATCAAACATACAAGCAAATAACTTGCTCAAGGCAGCTTTTAATTCAACAACATTAAGAGTTAGTTTATCATTCAATTCAACTTACTCCATTTATTCCCAAATAAGACAGGACATCCAGCATGCTGCGTTTTTAAATCCACATCACCATTCTTTAGAAGATTGTACCAAAACACAGCTGAACCCTGTGAGAGCAGAGAATGAATGCAGAGGTTCACTGTAATAACTGTAATAATGCACTGTAATAACAGTAATAACAGTAACACACTATTAATCACTAAAATAATGCACTATAATAACAGTAACACTTTATTAATCACTAAAATAATGCACTATAATAACAGTAATAACAGTAACACTTTATCACTAAAATAATGCACTATAATAATAGTAATAACAGTAACACTTTATTAATCATTAAAATAATGCACTGTAATAACAGTAATAACAGTAACACTTTATTAATCACTAAAATAATGCACTATAATAACAGTAATAACAGTAACACTTTATTTATCACTAAAATAATGCACTATAATAACAGTAATTACAGTAACACTTTATCACCAAAATAATGCACTATAATAACAGTAATAACAGTAACACTTTATTTATCACTAAAATAATGCACTGTAATAACAGTAATAACAGTAACACTTTATTAATCACTAAAATAATGCACTGTAATAATAGTAATAACAGTAACACTTTATTAATCACTAAAATAATGCACTATAATAACAGTAATAACAGTAACACTTTATTAATCATTAAAATAATGCACTATAATAATAGTAATAACTGTAATACTTTATTAATCATTAAAATAATGCACTGTAATAACAGTAATAACAGTAACACTTTATTAATCATTAAAATAATGCAGTGTAATAACAGTAACAACAGTAATACTTTATTTATCACTAAAATAATGCACTATAATAACAGTAATAACAGTAATACTTTATTTATCACTAAAATGCGTTTACCTTTATCGGCTGCAGAGCAACTCCAATTTTAGGGAATACAGTGGCGCCCCCTATCTCCACATCACTCATCTACAAGAGGAACATCACTCACTGATCATGATTGTTTAATATAGACAATAATAATAATAAAAATAACGTCTTGTTCAGACGTTTCACACTTGTGTCAACTTACATAAATGAGGAATGTAGCAATCCGTTCATTCTTTCTATACTGTGAGATTAAACAGTCTTCTTTAGTCAGTCGATATGTCATCAATCATTTACAAACAGTCATTTACAAGAAAGCAGAGATCTTACCAGCCACGCGTCATAATGAGGTTCAAATCTGCCTCCAATCCCATAATTCTGAACCTGAAACATGATTACATCACTCATTACTGACAGTTCACCACAGCACTGTCCCAACTTACCATTGTAGCTTGTAAGAACATTTCCCTAATGTTTCCATTAAATAACAAAAACATTAAAAATGTTACAATGTCACCCGCGCAGTCAAACTAATTACAGTTGTTACAGAGAGAGACAGATATTTTGCCATGTGCAAAAGCATGTTTTATTAAATGTGGTCATACATGTAAAGATTCAGCTGTTTCCATAGAGAGTCCCGTGATGTCTGAAATCCTCTGACTGACACGAGCGACCACAATTTCATCTTCATCCAGAAAAACACTGAAAACAAACTGCTGACAGTGAGCTGCTGACAGTGAGCTGCTGGAGTAATGTCAAGAATGAATCTGGTGATGACCTTTGAGAAGTTCGGTTCACTGAGACGTTGTTTGGCGTCACTTTAGACCTAGAAAGCTGAAAGCAACATAAAATATAAACATATATGTAGCCCAAAACCAGTACACCCAAAACCAGTACACCCATATACACAGATTCCACTTTTCTGAGAAAGTTTCCTAATGCTGGAATGTATCATTTCTATGGTTAATTTTTTCAAAAACAACAACACATCATCAGTATCAACAGTATCAATTACCTTGTGATTACAATGACAATAACAACAACAATATTTGTTTGCTTTATTTTAAAACATTGTACTGTCTAGCTAACAAATTTAGGTATTTGGAACGTTTCCATAACGTTTTGATTAATAACATAAATGGTAAAAATGTTGTTTTTAAAGTTCTGAATATCGGAAATATCTCATTGTTTAGACGTTGTATTAATGTTATTGCTTGGTTACAAGAACATTATTTAAACATTTATTCTGTAACATTTTTTAAATGTAAAACTAACTACTTAAGAAAATGTCTTTGAGATATATCATATATGTGATATATAAAGTTATTGCAAAAATGTTTCTCATAACTTTGACAGAACTTTTGGAGAATGTTAGCTAACGTTCTAAGAATGTTCTCTGTTAGCTGTTTGTGTGTTGTGGTTTGGCATATGTGTGTTAGATATTCACCAGAGGTCTGGAGATATTCTTCAAGATCTCCATCTCTTTGTCTGATAATACGTCATGATATCTGATGATTCGAGGCTCGTCCCACACCACTTCCTCTTTCACTGGTGCCAGTATCAGCCTGGGGTTTCCTCCACCTGTGCTGTAGCTGCAGGACAGCGCCATCTGCCTCCTGGAGGTCTGATTATTCAAATATCAAAACATCCCAATTAGCAATCAACACACAAAGCAGCTTCACATTTATAGTTCGTAATTTCATGTCAAATAAATACTGGACTTGCCCGCTGTTTAATCTCTCCTCTGCACAATGCCTCATAAGGGTTACTGGACTCTGGATACAGTGTGTATATATCAGGGTATGACGTTCTGTGTCGTTGGCTGTAAACTCTGTAAAGGTTTTTGTACAAGGTCAGCAAATGTCTAACCTCCTCGTTAGTTGGATCTGAGGTAGAGAAGTAGAAAAGACAGTAAATTTATGTCTTTAAAAATTAGTCCATAAAATTCCCCAGCTAACAATTTTAGGTTGTAAGAATGTTTCCCTAACGTTTACATTTTAATGTTTATGTTTTAATTTTCTTAAGAATAACGTTTTCTTTATATATGATATAATAAAAAAGGTCTACTAACGTTGCTGCAAGACCGTTTTTGATAACTTTAAGAGAACTTTTATAAAACATTAGCAGATGTTCTGAGAATGTTCACTGTTAGCTGGGTTAGTCCTGAAACACAATGATTTAACAGTTCTAATCCTCTAATTTGATTGGACATTCAGCATTGGTGATATTTCGTAAAAGCACATGTTTAATTCCGAATTTGGCCAGTAATTTTGTAAATAACCAACCAACGCACAGTCAGACTGGAATCCCACAAAAAATGTCACTCATGTCACTCTGCTGCAGATGTGCGTTGGTTGGTTATTTACAAAATTACTGGCCAAATTCGGTCTGATATGAAGATTAACTACATTTTCACACTAACTGAATAGCAGCACAGCTGTGATTACATGCAGTCTTGTGTATACAGACAAATCACAGTGATTCAGATATTATATGAAATAATTTACTGTTAGCATATCAGTTACTGCAGACTCACCCAGATTTAGAAGTCGCTGGCTGAATTCAATCGCCACTGGAAGACTTCCAAACTCAAACGCTGAGGTGCTCAGGTAATGTAGCAACTCTTGCTTAGTAACGCTTCGTACCGAAAATAAGGATTTTGGTTGATTCAACATTCTCAGACTGTACAAAAACCAGTGGAAGGCGTGCTGGAACTTCTTCTGCCCAAAAGCAACTAACCCCACAATATAAGCTTCATCCTCATCTAATTTTCCTGTAAAATCATCACAGCTGGTTTTTGACAAGAATACAGGAGAACAACAACATACTGTATCTTTGTCACTGTACCAGCATCGGTGCAGAAATGTGATGTTTCACCTTTTGTGATGTTGGCCGGGTAGAGTTTGTAGATCTCTTGTAGTCTGATCAGTCCCAAAGCCGCACCCCTCATATCGTCATATAAAGGGATTTTTAGAGACGTCAACAGCTCCTGAAAATCTACAACATCATTAAACACAAGAATTAAAACTATATATATATAAAAGTTCACAGTGATTAAAGGAAAGCTGCAACACATACGTTTTGCCTCTCTACCAGCATCTCTGTTTGAACTTATCAGCTTATTTTCTAGCGTGTATAACAAGTTTAAATTCTAAAGCACTGCTGTAAGAACAAGTTACAAACACTGCACCATCTCTAGAACCTGGTCATGTGATACAGTAGAAGGATCTTTCTGTTTCATGACGTTTTGTTACTTTGTCCTCTGCATTTAGCACATCCAGGACAGTTTACACACGTTAGGTGACACACACACACACACACACACACTGCAAACCGTGAACACACACATCCAGCAGTGGGCAGCCATGAGAAGATTGTGTTGAACACTGATCTGTCATGTACTTGCTCAATAACTGATTTTTGTTTATTTTTAACTAAAAAAGTTACAGATTTCAGATTTAATAACATTTTTATAATGATTATATTAGCAGTACATCATTTTGGTTAACAAAGTTTCTCTCTGCATGTGTATTTCTCTAAATATATATTTTTATGCAGACATTTCGAAACAGGATCTCACCCTCATAAACACTCTCTTGAGTGGTTTGTAGAGTAGCCAAATATTTGATTTTTAGTCGTCTGATGAGTCGGAAAGCAGCTACAGGGTCTCTTGTGACATCCTCATCGTCATCAATGTTTAAACGCATAATCAGAAGAAGGCTGGATTAAAAAACACATACAGAGACAAAAATATGCAATGTATATTTAATATTTCAATATTAGATTTTATCTGAGATATTTAGTGACGCTTTTTAAAAACAAAACAGAATTTAAAATGTTTAAATAACATTTGTATAACCAAACAATGTCTAAAAAATTTATGTTCCTAGAACATTCAAAATAAACAATTTTAACGTTTAGGTTACTTAATTGAAACATTAGGGAAACATTCTTTCATTTCATTCTTTTCTTAAGTTGTTTTATAGAATTATAAAATGGACACGTTTTTACCCCTTGAGTGTCTGTAAATTCTCTTCTTCAGCGTCGATATATAAACTTAAAAGATCTAGAAGATTTCTCTCCTCCTCCACAAGCTGCTGGATTTGTTCTTTAAAACAATTACACATAGAATTAATTGACGTGAAGTGTATGTTTTTACTGTAATACGAACGTGTTTTACGAACACTGTAATACAGACTGATGGATTTAATTACAAGTATAATGTAAAATTAATTTATCAGGTATAAAAGCAAAGCGAGAAAGAGAGGATCTACACTTATGAGTGAAACCGTATTAGAACTATTGTATGACAAATACATTTTAATATTGTACTGTATTTATTTTTGTTGTAAACTACTGTTTAGTTTTTCAGTCAAAAGTAGTCAACATTGCAAATAAATTTACTCAGTATGCAAATTATGAATAAATAGTAAATAATATAAGGGCTGAAACATTGGATGAAAATGAAAACAACATTATAATATTTATGATGCAAATAAATGAAACAATACAGTCTAATAATAAAAATATAACTTTTGAACAGACCCATTGATGAGAAGAATTCGTGCTCAGCAGTAGAGACAGTCCAGACACATGCCACAAACAACAAAAGCTTTACAGCCATTTTCAAATCTTCAAAATCTCAAAACATTAAACAGCTACTGTACAATCTGTGTACAGTATGAGCATCCTGACGTGAACTGTCAGAGTTTAAATAATCTAATCAACAGACACTCCCACATCAACTCATTATTCCGGGAAAACAAAAGCAAAACTTCATCAGATTAAACACAATGATCTTTAGATTCTTTATGTATTTACTGATCAGCCCATTGTTATCATCCATAACAATTCTGTGTTTGCTCTGCTATGTGTTTTCAATCACCTGTTTCAAAAAATCTTAACATAACTTAAAACATAATTTTGCATCCTAACTTCACTTTAGACTAACATATTATGAAATAACTTTTAATGCATAAAATGAAATTCATACATAAATACTATGTAGTTTGTATCAGCAAATCACCTAATCACCCCAGCTAACAATATTAGGTTTCTTTGACTATTTCCATTACATAGTAAAATGTTCTATGTTATTTTGAAAGTTCTAGGAACATTTCTAGAACATTTTTAGACATTGTATTTAAAAGTTACTCTTTTTAACTTTTTGTAATGTTTATAAAACCTTTCACTAACAACTTAGGAATAACTTAACATTATAAACATTACATAACATTATAAAACATTGTACTAACGTTATTGAAATAACTGTTTTGATAACTTTTGATTAACTTTTAGAGAATGTTGGTCAGTGTTCAAATAGACTTATAGTATTTCTAGAATTTTGTTCTGTGAACAACATAACTGCTGGACTTCTGTGGTTTGAGCCTTTTCTTTCTGGTTATTAATGAAACATTATATAGTTCTTGTTGTGCAATCCTCCTCCGGTGCTGTTATTTGAAACAGGCCCATTTACAAAAAGTCTGTGGAAACCAGTTCAGTATTTTCAGAGAAGCGGTATGTAAAACATTTCACAGTGTCGTCACCCAGTAAGCAGCCAGAAGAATCACCTGTGCGGGACTTACCTGTAGTTCATTGTAATGCTACAAGAATGTTGCCATGACAACTCAGTTCAACGTGTTTTATTTCTATATCAAAATGTGTATTGTAGCAAAGCAAATTTAGAGAAAAAACAAAGCTGTTTACCTCAAAACTGCATATTCTTTTTATTTACCCTTGTGTTATTTCAACTGATGTGTAAAAAATACTGTGTCATTTCAGCTACAGTATTTACATTACATTTAGGCATTTGGCAGACGCTTTTATCCAAAG
>JAZGTI010005748.1:0-24796 GCA_036877585.1 Botia kubotai | reverse complement strand
TCGTGGCCAAGACAAAATAAGTGAACCGAGAATGTACCTTCCCGGGCACCGTAAACGGGTACCATACCCGGGCACCGTAGGCTATTGACTATATATCTGAGAGAGAGAGGGCTATATATATCTATATAGATATAAATAGATATATATAGCAGCCTTTTACAGCTTTCGGGTGGAGCCGTTATTTACAGTTTTGAACTTTTAACTAATAAAACGACAGAGCGGAAGTTGTCGTGCAGCTTCCGGTTTGTGGAGTTACTGGCGACATCATGGGACGAGAGTCTCGGTAAATATTTCCATGTTTTTCACTTTAATTTGCTTTTCACTTGTGAATAATACACTCGTGTTTGAGTGAAATATCCGCGGTTGTGATAAAAATTCTTGTAGGTTAGCAACTGTTTGAATAGACAACGCAGTTTGTGTAACACAGCGTCTCCGAATGTGTGAAAGCTCTCAGTTTTGTTTTCAAAACACACAGGTCTTATATGTATTACACTGATTGTGTAGCTCTGTTATCTTTATGTACTACACTGATTGTGTAGCTCTGTTATCTTTATGTACTATTTTGATTTATTTATGAATTATTGTAATACAGAATATACGTAACACAAAAGAATAAAGGTGTACACGTCTCAAAAGTGAATCACATTAAAATAGATTTTCATATTTTTAGTCGTATAGTAATTTTAAATAGGCATTTCTCTAAAAAGACCTTTTATAATAATTTTAAATTTGATGTGTGTAGTGTAGAGAGCAGATCAGCCATACATGTCTTCTTCATGTGTACAGTATATAATTGCGTGCTTCAGTTAATTCAGTGTCTGGTAGTAATGGGCTGTAAACTCTTCATGTGTCACAGGCATTACAGGAAGCGATCCGGTTCGAGGGGGAGGTCTGGCAGTAGATCCAAGAGCCGATCGCCAGACTCAAAGCGCACTAAGAAAGATGATCGAGCTGGGTCACGAAACCGCGAGCGAAGTAGGAGAGAGAGATCACGCAGTCGCGACCGCAGGAGGTCACGCTCCAGAGACAGGAAGAGGCAGAGGTGAAACCCACACTTAAACTGCACATCTGCTGTTGTGCTACTGTGTTTATGTGTCATCACATTCTTGTCTCGTCTCATTGTAGGCGCTCGAGGAGTCGGGACAGGAGACGTTCCAGGAGTCGAGACCGCCGGAGGAGCAGGAGCAGAGGAAGGAGGTCAAACACACACACAGTATCCACAATCAGCAGAAACACCTCACTGTGAAAACTTTTCAACCTGTTTTATTGTGTGATTGTCTAAAGTAATGCCCACATTTCCAGCAGGGAGAAGTCAGAGAATGGAGAGCAGTCTGCAGACAAAAAGAAAATAAAGGAGGAAAAAGAGGAGGAGAAGGTTGAAGATGTGAGTCTCTTGCTATTGCTAACGCTATTGTTTTATTCAAAGCAGACAGTGAAAAATAGGCACTTTCGAAAATAGTTGTAAATAAAGTTACCTAATGGAAATTACAATATTATTTTGGTTTTTATGCACTCACCTTGAGGCAGAGGTGTGTTAGAATTTCAATTTGGTTGCCAGGCGTATTGTTAGATTTAAATAACTGCAAACAAGCAGTAACATTGCTATTGCTAGTTTTCTTATCAGCACTGGGCAATGGATGGTCAGAAATTGCTGATGTCAAGTGGTATAATCTGATGGAATGCATATAACACATTGGTTAAATATAAATTTGTTAAAAGTTAAATCTGTAATAAACCTGACAAAACTGTTAATTTTGCAGCAAGACTTTGACCAGAACACTTTGGAGGAGGAGATGAGGAAGAGAAAAGAGAGAGTGGAGAAATGGAGAGAGGAGCAGAGGAAGAAAGCCATGGAGAACATTGGAGAAATCAAAAAGGAGCTAGAGGAAATGAAACAGGGGAAGAAATGGAGTCTGGAGGATGATGATGGTCAGATTTTAAGTTAAAATTTTGACATCCCTCAGTTTGAAAATCAAATAAAACTTTTCTTGTGTTTACACCAATGCACTTGCAATGGAAACGCACACAAGTTGTATTCAGTTGTTCAGCTCATGACTCATACCATGACATAATACACAGAATAACCTTTGTATTTATGAAGCTGTCTATATAGATGAGCTTTTGTTAAATCTTTATTTACGACAAGAAATTAAATGGACTTTTATTTCTGTTTGTTAGATGATGATGAGGAGCCTTCAGCCCCTGTGGATCAGGAAGAAGAAGAAGAAGAAGAGGAGGGAGAGAAAAGTAAAGCCGCTGAGACAGAGGAGTCCACCTGTATGGAGCAGGAGACCGGAGAGGAGCTGGACCCTCTGGATGCGTACATGGAGGAGGTTAAGGAGGAGGTCAAGAAGTTCAATATGGGCACCATGAAAGGTGGCAATGACAAGGTGAAACAAACATGGATGTTTTATGTGCTAGAAATTAGTTTTGAAAGAGTTTCTCACCCTCATATAATTTCAAACGAGTATAATTTCTGTGGGACATAAAAGATGATGGTTAGGAGAATGTTCATGGAGTACAGTGGGGGGGTTGGGGGATTGTTAGAGAATATCAACTTAACTTTGGGTCTGTTCACACAAAACTGCTGTATGACTTGAAAAGACATGAAATAATGCATGATGCTTTTTGTTAATTTTTGCCATCTTGCCATTTACGTTTATTGTATAAAAAAGATCAATGTGTACTTTGATAAACATTTTTTGTCATATGATGAAAGAAAATTATACAGGTTTGAAACGATAGCAAGCAAATAATGACAATGTTCATTTGAGTAGACTAACACTTCATGTACAACACTTCAAAGATCTGAAAACAGTGACTTGTGTTTTAACAGAAAGGAGGTATGAGTGTGACCAAAGTGGTAACTGTGGTGAAAACAAAAAAGATGCCTCACACAACCAAGAAGAAAGGAGAGCTCATGGAGAATGATCAGGATGCCATGGAGGTACAGCCATACTACTGACATTTTAATAAAACCCCCTTAAACCCCTTTCTTATATAGAGACACTAAGTATTTTCTGGAGTGGTAGTTTATAGGCCTGTTTACACCTGGTATAAGGATGTGTTTTATCGATCACAAGTGGACGACGCTAAATACAGGTGTAAATGGGGTCTATGTTTTGAGCTTGTCCACTATTGACCAATCCAGAGGTAGTTGAAAATGCTTTAGATTGGATTGCTTTCATGATGTAGATGCTCATGTGGTTGAATGTGTTCTAGCAGCCACAAAAGCCGCCTTCTGATTTAATGCAAAATCATTGCAGTCGTGTTGGAAAGCACGCTTGTCAGATGGAATTTAAACTTTGATGAGCTGAAGCAGAAGGTTTATTTTAAAACATGAAAAAATGTTAGGCAGGGTCTTGAGGCTATCACAGCTGCAACAAAAGTCTCTGCTCTCTTTCTCTTTTTCATTTTGTGAGCATAACCCTCCCACTCTTGTTTTGAGATAGAGTTGAGATGCTTGTGATGCTATTCCAGAGATAGTTTAAACTTTTGTTCATAAAACTATTTGTGACAGTGGTTTTCAGAAGTGTTCCCAAACCCATTCAGTGCTTTTACTAGAGAATCGTGTGTTTTTAATGTAGTGCCATCTGATCAAGGCCAGTCGCTTGTGGATTCAACATTGTCCGTGTGTACTGGGTTCTCTGGATTCTAAATTTTTTTAAATTATATTATGTAACGGGTTTGCATTTTGAAATGATTTGTAAATCATTGAAATCAATAAATTGTTTTATAGCTTTTTTTACACTGTTGCATTGTTTCAAAGCAGCTTTACATACAATAAAAATACAGAAAGCAAGAAAAATTATATTTTTAATTAAAGGACTTTGTAGCAACACATAACAGAACTTAAGGGAACCCTTATGCCGTTAAAAGGAAATATTTAGTAACTGCCTTAATGCTCATTAAGTGGACCCTTAGGTTTATTCTTGCAACCCATCTTTCAGTAAGGGTACCCTTAACCTTATAATTAAGGGTTTTCTTAACTTAGGGGTTTTTATGCAACTGGACCCTGATTCTTAGCTGATGAAACAGGCTTTATAGAGCATCCTTTGAAAGTAAGACAGTATTCTACATGTTGTTACGTGTGGAAGTTTTATGGTCCATTAAATAAAACTTCTGTTTTGTCTGAATTTAGTCGAATGTTGCTAGTCATCCAAGTACATACGCATACAGAGTACCAACCTTTTTTGGAAACTGGGTTGTAGAAGCAGATTGATTCAGATGTTACTGTCAATGAACAGATTAAATAAGAAATGAAGAACCAAGAGGGCAGATCCCAAGTACATATATGCAACTAAATGAAAAAGATCCAGATTTAGTCTAGTAAGAAAAAGCAAACTAGAAAACTTTGCAAATGACAGTTTTAAGATGTTTTTTTCTTCAGATAAAGATGTTTGTTTCTGTTGTGTGTGTATTGTGTGTGTGGTGTTGTGTCTACGCACATGTTGGGTGTGTTTTGTGTTTGTGTGTGCATATTATGTTTGTGTGGCAGTACTCATCGGAAGAAGAGGAAGTGGATCTGCAAACGGCCCTCACAGGCTTTCAGACTAAACAAAGGAAAGTTCTGGAGCCTGTTGATCACCAGAAGATTGAATATGAATCCTTCCGCAAGAACTTCTATGTGGAAGTACCAGAGCTGGCTAAGATGACACCAGAGGGTATGATTCTGATTAAAGTATCTGCACACACTAAACTGATCATGACCACTATATCCACATGTCACTTTTGGAGTTTTCGAATCAAATGTGAGAATTCTGGGAAATATCTTGTTTGTAGAAAACATATTATCACAATTGGTCACACCAGATGCTTTTTACAGGAATGTTACTGGCAGGTGTAAACATTGATCTGTGTTACCCGACTATTGTGCTCCTATAACCCACAGCAGATCTTAATACCAGCTATAAGCAGTTTTTACACAAGCATGTACATTGTAATGTGAATGTGTTTCTCTGAAGAGGTGAATGAATACCGTTTGGAGCTGGAGGGCATCACAGTGAAGGGCAAAGGATGCCCAAAGCCCATCAAAACATGGGTGCAGTGTGGCATATCCATGAAGGTTTTAAATGCACTAAAGAAGTGAGTGCTCTCCGATTTAATATTTGCACAATAATACATTTACCCCTGTAAGAATAGATGTGTTCTAACCAAATTCTGTAACTTCCTTTCTTCCTTCCTTTTCCTTTAATTTCCATCCTTTTATCCCTTGCTTGCTTCCTATTCCTTTCATTTTTTTCTGCCATCCTACCTTCCTCTTCCCTTCCTTTTACTTATCTTACTTTTCCTTTCTTTATTCTTTTCTTTTCCTTGCCTTCCATTCATATACCTTACCTTACCTTCGTACCTTAACTTCCTATGACAATAAGACACAACTATGAAAAGCCAACCCCCATTCAAGCTCAGGCCATACCGGCCATCATGTCGGGACGTGATATCATCGGCATTGCAAAGACAGGAAGCGGGAAAACCATTGCCTTTCTCCTGCCTATGTTTCGCCACATATTGGACCAGAGACCACTAGGGGAGGGTGAAGGTCCCATCTGTAGGTTCTCTATTTCTTCATTTATCATTCATCAGAATAATCATCATCCTCTGTAGCACCAGTAACTCCCTGTTTTCTCTGACGTCTGTTTTCTCTGAAGCTGTGATAATGACCCCCACACGTGAACTGGCTCTGCAGATTACTAAAGAGTGTAAAAAGTTCTCCAAGTCACTGGGCTTGAGGGTGGTCTGTGTGTATGGGGGCACTGGAATCAGCGAGCAGGTACACAAGCTTTCTGTTGCTCACTAATTCTGTTTCAACATTTAGCATGTGGTTAATGCCTATAGATACATATATATGTAAAGCCAGTGGTGGAATTGTAAAACAAATTTCAAGGGGGATGGTGTGGTCAAGAATTTCTTTGGTGGGCGGGGGGATCCTGCAGCTAAACTTGGTGAAACGATAATTAAACAAGATTACAAAA
This sequence comes from Botia kubotai, assembly GCA_036877585.1. Classification (NCBI taxonomy): domain Eukaryota; kingdom Metazoa; phylum Chordata; class Actinopteri; order Cypriniformes; family Botiidae; genus Botia; species Botia kubotai. Next base: position 18,824 of record JAZGTI010005748.1, on the reverse strand, counting down.
CTTGTCTAATTTTAAGCATATTCGTTTAACAAAATGTTTATTAAATGAACTTGGAGCCATGAAAACCAAACATTTTAAACAGGCAATTGTCAAATTCTTGACATTTTAAGTTCGTTCACCCAAAAATCCTTTTATTATTTACTCAGCCTCATGTCATTCCATCAGTTTCTTTCTTCTGCTAAGAACAAAAAAAAATTCTGAGAAATGTATATAATCAAACAGTTATATACAGAATGATATAATAAATAATAAATAACTATAAATAACGTCATTATTTATAGTTTGTAAATTACATTGGTAATTATCTTAAGTAAAGAATTTCAATATTATATTTGCAAGCGTTACATAATGCACAATATTGATCATCTAAAAGGAATGGTAAGGGAAGTGGTGGTTTTACAGAGGGCATGCTTTTTGTCATTTTGTTTTTCAACAAGGGGATACCGTCCCCCTGCATCCCCCATCAATTCGAGCCCTGCATCCCCCATCAATTCGAGCCCTGCATATAGCAAGATGCTGCAGGGGTGTTACTGAATGGAGAAAACTGCAACGCTCAGTATGATTGCTCTAGTAAAGTCTAGTGAACTTTTCAGGCAAAGAATCAACATAAATGTCTCTGGGGGAGGTGCTCTTTACAGAGTGAAGTATTTGCCAACCTTTTCAGCAGCAACCTGGCAAACAAATTTCATTAAGAACAAAAGAAAATGTATGATACAGTTGATGTCGGAAGTAATTGTTGGTTGAAAATGTTTAATTGTGACCAAAGCCAGCAATTTCAGAGATTTGTCTTCCCCCATTCAGATAGATAGGATTTGGTCTTGTATGACAGAAATTGCTGCCAGGAGTGTTGCAAATATGGCCGCCAAGTGACGTCACTTGGACTTTGATGTAGTGCAGTGTATTTCTGCCCCACACGGAGAGTCTGTTTTAAGTAACCAGGCTGTTCTATTTGTTTGTCGCGCACAGATTGCAGAGTTGAAGCGAGGTGCAGAAATCATAGTGTGCACACCAGGAAGAATGATCGACATGTTAGGTGCAAACAGTGGTAAGTCTCTCTTATCTCTGCATTCTTAATAGTACACATCGTGTTGCATACACTCTTTCTGGGCAATTTTAGGGGCCTATTTCCTACTATAATAATAAGGATTGTTCCAGGACAAAAGAAAGCATTTGTGGCATAGTGTTTATTTACACAAATTATTTAATTTTGCCTTTGTTCCTCAGTTTTTAAAAAATTGTTGTACACTTATGTTCATTCTTTTGAACATAGTGAGTTATTTTAGTTCTTTAATAAACAAGTATTTATTTTGTTTCATTTAAAAAAGGTATGACGCCTACAATCATCAGTCCAGCTATATTCACACCTCTCTGCATAATCATGCCAGTTCTTCTGGCTCTTCATGTGCAGTAATAAAATATAGTGAGAAAATAGACATAGGACTTAATCTATGTAATTGTTAAGGGCATTAAAGGAATTATGGGTGTCCAGGCAGAGTAGGAAGTATTTGTTTTGTTTCCACACATGCAAGATAATCTCTAATATGTTTCTTTTCTAGGTGCAAATCCAATCAAATAATGCTTGAAGCGGCTGCATCTCTTTAATTGTATGATCTGGCTCTTATGAATTTTACAGGTTCTGCATGCCCCTGAGATGGTACGCAAGAAAAGAAAAGCTTGCCTGGAATGTTATTTCGGCCACTAATTTGTTTACTAAGCATAATCGTCTGTTGTGTTGTACCTCCTGTTAGCCAGTTTATTGTTTGAACTGCTTGTCGAAACTGGTGGGATTAGATTTATTGTCATAAATCAATGTGTTTACATTTTGACATTCAGGTCGAGTCACAAATCTACGCAGAGTGACGTATGTGGTGATGGATGAAGCAGACCGAATGTTTGATATGGGCTTTGAACCACAGGTTTGTCTCTCTCATATGACTTTAGTGTTAGAATTTAGACAGAAGCATCAGAAAAGTGCTTCATACGACTCTGTATGCTGTGTAGCTGTACAACAACTACATGTGACAAACTAACAAACGTTATTCCCTAAAAATCTCAGCCACTGTGCTTTTGGAGTTATAGGATTAATTCACCCCAAAGTGAAAATTCTTTTATAATTTATTTACCCTCATGCCATACAAGATGTATATGATTTTCTTTAACTGAACACAGTCAGACTTATATTAAATATCCTGGTTCTTCCCAGCTTTGTAGAGCTGTTAATCGAGGTCCCGTGTTTTTTGAAGCTCCAAAAACATGAATTATCCATATGACTCCAGTGGGTCAATAAATGTCTTCTGAAGTCTGTGAAAGAAAATGATTAATATCCTAAGCCTATACATCACATATCTATGTAAACAAACATATTAGAGCTAAACTTAAATGTGGCATAGGTTAAGGTTGAATCTAATTGATTCTTGTGTGTCTGTCATGAAACGTATGACAACTAGTCACAAAATTAATAATCTTTTCCTCACAAACATATTGTTTCTCTTCAAAAGCGTATTGTAAATGTGGTGTAATGTAAATGTAAGAAGACATTAACGTACTAGAGTCGTATGAATTACTTTAATGATGGATAAGGGTGATAATGATAATTAGATTAAATAGTCATTTTTCATTTTGTGATTGAGCTAATCATTTAGGGACAGTTATCCTGTGTTTTAAATTTTAGGTTATTAAAGTAATTAGTTTAATTGTTTGTGTGGGATTGTTACAGGTGATGCGTATCATAGATAATGTCAGGCCTGATCGTCAGACCGTGATGTTCTCCGCCACCTTCCCTCGGACAATGGAGGCCCTGGCCCGAAGGATCCTGTCCAAGCCCATTGAGGTGCAGGTTGGGGGCAGGAGTGTGGTGTGTTCAGATGTGGAGCAGCACGTGGTAGGTCATGTTTGGAAGTGTCATAGTAGTTGAAACAGAAATGTGACGGTGAACAATGCACATGCTCACAATATAGAAGAGCTCTTATGGACACAGCACAAGATCTTTGTCATGCGCAAATCATATTTTCCATCTCTCTTTCATTCCACTTTCTCTCCCAACTGTCCGTCCTGTACAAAAAGCCTGTATAAAAAGAGAAATTACAATTCTTTGTTATTCAGCTATTTGCCAGTCACAATCTGCTTTGCTAGAAAGACATAAACCTTTGAAATGTATAAAAATGCAAATTAATAGCTTCTCATGTCTCTCCCCTTCTAAGTTAGAAAAGTTCACAGAGTGGTTGAAACATCAATTATCACTACAACAAGTTGTTGATAGACATTGAACAGCGATGCTCTCTGCTCATCTACTGCTTTAATAGATTGTTATTGAGGAGGAGAAAAAGTTCCTGAAGCTGCTGGAGATTCTGGGTCACTATCAGGAGAAGGGCTCTGTGATCATCTTTGTGGACAAACAGGAGCATGCTGATGGCCTTCTTAAAGACCTGATGAAAGCATCTTACCCCTGCATGTCATTACATGGAGGTACAGACAAACACTCGTGAACACATGTGAAATGTCAGGAAATTAACGTCAGTTTGATTGTAGGTTGTGGTGGATGTAAGTTGTTTCTTAAATGTGAATGTCACATTAAGAAGGTAGAATTTAAACCCTGTGGTGTTTGTGTTAGTAGGTAGAGAGAGTTTAAACAACCTTACATTTTTTTGATAATTAGCAGTTGCTGATCTCAAGATGCATCATGTTTGCATGATGAGTGATGATAAATAGTAGAATAAAAAGTAGAAATGTAGAATGATGTGGAAAGATGTAGATAACAGATTGATGTGTGAGAAGTCGTCATCCCCCGCACGGCTCTGTAGTGGTTTATGGTTTGTCTCATTACATTTGCTGTTAATTTACACGCTCTCAGGCCATTCAAGGTGTAGGTGCCTTTTTCTTCAGAACAAAGATATTTACCTGAACTGGTGTCCTTTTTATGCATAAAATGCAAGTCTGTGGGTACTATGTCTTTAGGATTCAATAAGGCAGATAGAGGCAACACAAAATTAATCCCTGCTGCTTCTGATGATATATAGAAAACTTACGAAGTGAAACGATTGGTCTTTGCAATAAACTTTTATTTATAACATATCAGTTATCTATAGCCTCAGACAAATGGTCATTAATCAAAATAATTTTGTGCGGATTGCAATTGTGATGTATGAAAATGCGTTTGAACAATCATTGATCTATTACTCTGTAATAAAACATGTTTAAGGCATGATGAGTGAATGTTGTGCTGTTTAACAGGCATTGATCAGTACGACAGGGACAGCATCATCAATGACTTTAAGAATGGCGTGTGTCGGCTGCTGGTGGCCACCTCGGTGGCGGCTAGAGGGCTGGATGTCAAACAGCTGATTCTGGTACTGAATTACAGCTGCCCAAACCACTATGAGGATTATGTGCACCGTGCCGGACGCACAGGCCGAGCCGGAAACAAAGTGCGTAAGGACACACTGGGACTCACATGGTTCATTTTAAAAACAATGAGGACAGATAATACAAGTGTGACTTATGTTGCAGGGATACGCGTACACGTTCATCACTGAAGAACAGGCCCGGTATGCTGGTGACATCATCAAAGCCCTGGAGCTGTCCGGTTCTCCAGTTCCTTCTGAACTGGAGCAGCTGTGGTCCAACTTTAAAGAACAACAGAAAGCTGTGAGATATGACTGCACTCTCATATTCCTTCTTATTCGCAGAGTAACTGAAGAATGTTTTGCTTTCTACAATCAAGCATGTCAGTGTTTGAATATTTTGGTGTTATGAGTGAACAAAATGAGAAGTTATACCATTAGGAATTAAATTGTCCTTGAGGCTTTCAGTATTGAAGAAAACATACAGTAATAACTTTCAGAACTTTTTTCAAACTAAGGTGCAAAAATGTCTTGCAACTTTGTGACATTACATACAAACTTCATTGGGCCTAATGGTAAACCCACAACCTGCATCTTAGCAAAGAAACATTTTACATTTTTAAAGAAAAATATACCATGTTTCTTTTAGGGTGTCAGGAAGTGTGGAAGAATGTTGTGAAAAATATTATGATTCTCTTGGTGCACTAAAGATGTCTTTAAACTCCAAAGTGTAACTCATTCTACACCTGTTTGTGTTGTAGACATAGGCACCTTAGATTTGCACTGCTTGTTTAGTGAAGGTGGTGCATTACCTCTCTAAATGAACAGATGTTGATCTAAAATTTTGAACTGGCAAACAATAAAGCAAAAGAACTCCATAAACACATCTAAGGTGGGCCCTGAGTCTTACATTGACTAAAGTATCAAAGAGACATAGGTAGTAGCCCAGTGAGCACCCACTCGGAACACCTTAACAATGCCCTAAAAATCAACTCATAACACCAGTTAGCAAATACCATAGGAGCATCTGAAATTTCTAAGCCAATTTCAGCATTGTATTTGAGTTTTGTGGGCCAATCATTTAATTTTTTTTCTTTCCAAGGCTAGGAATTTTGCTGAGATCAAGCTGAAGCATGTGCAAAAATTTTTTTACAGGAGGGGAAGGTTATCAAGAGCAGCAGTGGGTTCTCAGGGAAAGGTTTCAAGTTTGATGAGACTGAACATGCGCTGGCCAATGAGAGGAAGAAGCTGCAGAAAGCTGCATTGGGCCTGCATGACTCTGATGACGAGGACACCGCTCTGGATGTGAGTCTGCCATTTATCACCAGCAACACATTTCACAGTTCAGGAGAGCTGAGTGAGCTCTCACACTTTGACACTTTAAGATTGTCAGTAACCAAGCAACAGTGGCACCTATTGACTTCCATTGTATGGACACAAAACCACTGAGACATTTCTCAAAACATTGTGTTCCACAGAAGGAATAAAGTCATATAGGTTTGAGTTTTTGGGTGAAATAACCATTTAAGGAAAGGTGTAATGCATTATATTTCAGGATGTCTGCTGTGAAAACAAAATGTCTGTTGATCATTGGCATTTAGCCATTGAAATAGGACTTCTCTCAAAGTGTGGTCCAGTAACGCACCTTACCCCATGTTAGGAGTAAACTGTGTCAATGAGAACAGTTTGAATTATTTGTGATGAACATATCCTTTAGAACATAGATTACTCACTGAAGCTCTTTCCCTACCATTACCTACTTAAAACTACTAAGACAAGTTTTTAACTTAAAGTTCACAAAGGTGGAATTTAATGTCATCATTTATTCACCCCCATGTTGTTCCAAACCAGTATATTGGGTTGTTTTTGTATGGTGGTGCTAATGTAGTGTATAAAGGAGATTTTTCTGTTGTGTCCCTTCAGATTGACGAGCAGATCGAGAGCATGTTCAACTCTAAAAAGCGTGTAAAGGATTTCTCTGCTCCAGGAGGGCCTGCAGGAGCAGCTGCTGTGGGCGCGACTGGTGCCATGACTGCGGTTTCAGGCCTGAGCAGTTTGGGCACCCCTTCTGCTGGAAATATCCAGAAACTAGAGATCGCCAAGAAACTTGCTCTCAAGATACAAGCGCAGAAGAATCTCGGTGCTGAAGCTCAGGTGAACATATTTTTACATTAGTAGCTCATCTTAGTTTTACACATCTTGTTGCACATTTCTGGATTTATTGTGGACAATTGTGACAATTGTTTTGTCTTGATTCTAAAGACAAAAATGTCCTAGTATTTCATCAAACTGTTTAGTTATGACTGTTTAGTTAATTAGCTATGTCTTTAAAATGATTCAATTACCTGTTAGATTACTACTACTCCTCCCCTTTAACCACCTGATATATAGCAAACATTGTTTACCATCCCATCCGTTCCATGTTGCTTTAATTATTGACCATTCTAGTTGCCTTGGGAATAAATAACAATATGAAGGTTAAGTGAGTTGTAAATCTTGTTTTAGTTTGGCTTAAATATTAGTCTTCATTTTACAGATGAACAGATAATTTATAGATACATGTCTGTCTTATAATAATTTGACAATTGTATATTTTAGGATGTGATGCAACAGGCGACAAATGCCATCTTGAGGGGTGGTACGATGATCGCCCCATCTGTCTCAGCCAAGACCATTGCAGAGCAGCAGGCAGAGAAGATCAATGCTAAACTCAACTACACGCCTGTGGAGAAGCTGGAGGAGGAGAGGCAAGCCGCTGAGGCCGCAGAAACCGTCAAAAGATATGAGGAGGAGTTAGAGATCAATGATTTCCCACAGGTACATGCCACGGTACTCTCATGGCATACTGAACACCCGCCCCCCCCACCCCCACCCTATGCTGCCCTGACCCAGCCCTGGCCCATTTCTAAGGTTGACCTCATTTTACTTTCACAAAACAATGTTTTCTTTCTTGACATTTAATTAAATAGAAATTAGTACACATTTAACACCTAATACGAGCTAATAAGTATTATAAAAACAATCAGTTGCATTTAAAGTCAAAGCGTGTGGCTCTGATGGGAGGACTGCTCGCTCATTATACAGCACAGGTCTATGGCTGGTTTACTAGAGGGTTTGTAAGGTACTGTTCTTTTTTAAACTGCTTTGAAATAATACATATTGCAAAAAAACACTTTACAAAGTGAATGTTTTGTCTAAAAATGCAGGGATAGTTTCTAATGTCTTTCTACAACATCTCCTACAAACCCCCCAACATCAAAACCACCCCCCAACCCACCCACAAAAATCATCAATCCCCCCCATATGAGCTTCTAATGAGGCGTACATTAAAGTTACTGTCTTCAAGTTTTATTATGAAGTTAAAAGTAACATTGCTGGTGCCATGCCATAAACCCAGCCCCACATCAAACCAAACCAAGGCATTGGTATGTCATTACACCCCTACTCTCTACACTGCACTGTAGAGCCTGTTCATAACCTAGTATTAAGATGATTCTCTTACAGTCACAATACAAATCATTATATATTTCAAAAGTTTCATGATTTTTGTTTCTGTAAACAATTGTCTGCATTCTTCTGCCAAAGTGGACAGGACAGAAAGTGAATGTCACAAGGTGAATTTGTGCCTTGAGATGGCAGATTTACAGTTAGTCATCTTACGTTTTGCAGACTGCTAGATGGAAAGTCACATCTAAGGAGGCCCTTCAGCGCATTGGCGAGTACTCTGAGGCTGCCATCACTATACGAGGAACGTATTTCCCACCCGGAAAAGAACCTAAAGAAGGAGAACGCAAGATCTACTTGGCTATTGAGAGTATGTCTGTTCAAATGATTATTTGCTTTGGGCTGCATCAACCTCACAATAATCCATCTTAACACAGACAATTATATGTTGTGGCCACCCTAGCAAAGTTAAGTAGGTCAAAACCTCAGACTTGATTCTGTGGTCACAGCCACATCCTTTGAGTTTTTTGAGTCGGCTCAACTACTGTTAATTTAAAGCTGCAATGTTTAACTTAACTGAGCAAGTACATTACAGATTAGTGCTCAAAACAGTCTCCTTACCCAAATTCATAATGATTTTTAATTAAAGCTCCTAGGCCTGATATTACAGGAAATGTCTTGTTTGATTTGGTTTGTCTGTTTAGTTGTAATGGCCCTAAGACATAGGCAGAGATATTTAACAAACAGGAGTTTTATGTTGAACTACATCAATTTTTTTAAAGGTGCTAATGAGCTGGCTGTCCAGAAGGCAAAGGCAGAAATCACACGACTCATCAAAGAGGAACTCATCCGCTTGGTATGTTAATTTCCCTTCTCCTTTTTTATTTTGTCCATAATTGTTTCTGCATAAAACTTTGTTGAAAATATTACATTGTTCCAAATGACCTCAAAATCAGATCAGGTTACTTTTCTAAAGAAAGTGGTTGCTGTTTGTCAGCGTAAAAGCCACCAAGATGTAACAGTTATGAACAAGTGAAAAGACTCCCCATATCTAAATGTCAATATTCTGGTGCTAAAATATGATACTGACCGAAGTCAAAAGCTAACCCCCATGTCTTTGAAGTTCTGATGCCAAAATATGGCAGGGGCCTAAAACTGAGCCCTAAGGTTTCCAAAAGGGGCCTCAGTACACAGCCAAGTCAAAAGAGCTCACCCTCATATTCTGGGTTTGGCTGTATATTAATGGAAAGTGTTGCACTTGTTGAAATGTCATTTGTAAGTGCAGTTGTAGTACTGCCACACTGTGGTGGCACTGTGTTGTAAATGGCACAGTGAGGCGCTGCCAAAACTTAGAGAAAAGGAATTTTATCCTGACAGCCTCTGTTTTCCGTGGCTGTCCAGGTAAATACTGTTTCTTTCACATCCAGGTATTTCTGAAAATGTTTTCCTAAATTAACATATCTCATTAGCGTAATGTTTTCATGCAGGAGAATCATAAGGGTGGGTGAAACAGTGCAGACATCACAGCACTGCATTGAAAATGTATCAGCTAAATATCAAACCGCCTGGTTTTATTATTAGATATAGTTTTGCTGTGGAAGTGACCAGAGAGCCCCTTCCCCTGCTCATGCTCTCACCCCTTTTAAAAAAAAAAACCTGTCACGAAAGATCAAAAGACTAAACAGATATTTTACGTGCCCCATTTGGGGGAAAAAATATGATTTAAAAAAAAAAATCTGACTGACAGCAACAGTTCCCCACACTATTTTTAAAAAAAATTGTGTTTTTAATAAATGAAGAAATGTCCATCCCATTCAAAATCATCAAAAGATGTATAACAAAGTGGGGAAAGAACTGTAAACAAAGATCTAAACGTCACTTCCTTACCTTACTGAGCAATGTGCATTTTTGGATTGACAACTGCATTTGAATTACTAGAGCACCACATTACAAAACGCAACACAAATGCGTGAGTTGCAAGTGCTCTGTTGCACTGCGTAGCACATAGGCAGAGCACTCGCAGCACACATCAATTGTGGTTTCATTCTAATCATTCTAATCTAATTAATTAGAATTCTGATTGTAAAAACCCTGCAGTTCCTAGGCTGTTACAGTATGGCTGCTTATTAAAACCAAACAGCCCACCCTTGGATATCTAGCATATTTAAATTGCTACCTTTGACCTGTCTTATTCAATGCAAGTGTATGAGATTTTTTTCGGAAGTTGGGCCAATGAAGTAATAGAACACCTCTCCTCAGTATAACGACACAATTTGAGGTATATATTTTCTGTTTGTAGCACATGGTGCAAGAAAGTTTTTCAGGGGCAAATGTTACAAATAAAGATTTGTCGCATACATTATTAATTTGTTTTTAAATATTGAATTGAATATTTTTAGACTTGGAAAATTGCTTATTGTCTTTCTTTTGCCTTTCAGCAAAACTCATACCAACCAACCAGCAAAGGACGATACAAGGTTTTGTAGAGCAGAAAGCAGAGATTATGCTGTTTCTTTCTCAACCCCACAATGCTTTTTGTTATGTGAAATTGAAACATTTGTTCTTTTAGTATTCATTGAATATTTTAGAAAATTACATGTAACTGCATAGTGAACCTCATTTGGAAATAAAGTGTTTTTCCTTGTGCTTGTTTGCTGTGTGATGTCACTATATCTATATATATATCTATATATATATATATATATACTTTAAGCATTTTTTTATTTTTAAAGTTTTTAGTTTGCTTTGATTGTTTTTTTTAGTAAGTTTTAAAAATTGTTTAAGGAGTCATGAATTGTTTATTTCTATTGTTAATCGTTTGGATTCAGAGTTAATGTGCATACATCAATTTTCCCAATGGCTCTAGCTTTATGCTTTAGTTTTTGTTTTAAATAAAGCACATTGTCATAGTAACAAAGCAAAATGTAGTTGTAAGCAACAATTATGGGGTCAATCCCAAAAAGGGCACAAAGGAAACTATATGTTGACATATCTGATGATAATTTTTTGGAAATCAGTATAAAAACAGGTAAAAGCGCTTAAAACGCAATAAAAATGTTTATAACTTTTGACCAATTGGTGGAGCTGTCACCAAATTTCCGAGGTGAACAAGATATGCATGCTAGTGATGACACATACCAAGTTTTGTCAATATATTAACATTTTGTGAAGATATAACTGATGTCTTAATGGCATGCCCACCTTAGAATTTGTTGATGCGGTATTATTGGTAATGCGATATATATCTCTACATGCTATATAACAAATTTCATACAGATCGGACAAATTGTTGTTCGAAAAAGTAGGTTTTGAATAAAAAGCAATATGGTGGACACGAAGTATGGTAGAATATGGCAAATTTGCTATCTGCATAAGCCAGCAAATCTTAATAAGTAAGTTAATGTCAATATGTTGAATTTTCCGTATAAGCATTTTCATAAATGTTGTTATAATTTGCTTGACCACTAGGGGCGCTAACCTAAACTTTACAGGTCTTTTCAGAACATGGCCTCAATTAACCATACCGAGTTTTGTAATGATAACTGTGTCAGTTTAGGTCAAGCCTAAGTTTTGTCAATACATGAAAGTTTGGTGAAGATATAGCCTCAAATCCATTTTGTCAAATTAATTTGCACATTGAGAATGAAATTGAGAATAGTTGGATCTATTAAAAAAGCTTTTCATAACTTTTGTCAGGGGTGCCTGTAGATGATACAAAATTTAAAATGGCAGGACCATTTTTATAATGGAAAATGACAGCATTAGGTTGTGCCGGAAATGGCATGAGCCAAGGGATCAGCGGAAAAAAGAATTTTGTTTTTAGGACTTGTGGGTCAAACGTTATGAGCATAAACATAAGCTTTGACTTGATGGCACTAGAAGGTTTTGGATAGAGAAAGTCTTCTGTCTGTGTGCCAAATTTCATAACTTTTCTATGTATGTTTTATGGGCTGCCATAGAAAGAAGAAATGAAAAGGAAAAGAAGAAATGTAGCTATAAGCGTCAATTACGAGGTTAAGCCCAATAAGGGCACAAATAGAAATGTTTTTGGACATCACTGTTGATGGGTTTAGAAAAATACAAAAAAAAGTAAAATCTCAAAAATATGAAATATTTTTGACCAATATTTTTGTCATTAAAATGTGGAAACGGAATGTGGTCACAATGACACAGGCAAAGTTTCATGTCAGTATGGCAAAGCGTTGTAGAGACAAAGTCTGAAATCCTTACTAGCGTCTTGCCATCTACCATTTGATATATCAAAAAGCTATATCCTGTAGTGTCCCTAGATGATGCTTGCAAAATGTTGTGCAAATCAAACGTACAATCAAGGAGTTTGAAAAAGTTTTTAAGAGAAATGAAAAATGGTGGACAAGAAGTACAGTCGACTGTGACAAATCTGTTATCGTAGCACTAGACATAAGCCTCTAAAAAGAGAAATCCCATGCCAATATGGTAAATTAATAAAAAAGTAAATAGAAAGCTGCTTCGTGAATTTTATAACTTTTGACCAATAGGGGGCACCGGCTCCAGACTTTGTAAGTACCCTCAGACAATGAGGTTGATTAACCATACCAAGTTTTGTAAAGATACACGATTGTGTTCTTAAGATATTGCATTTTGTAAATTTTAAATGGTTGATGCCAAAAATGGCTGACCATGGAACATCAGATATCGTTTCACAGAATCTAAGGAGACTACTTTAATGGTTTTAGACCAAACTTTTCAAAATTTGTAAGCACAAACAGCAATTTTTCATTTCTCTAAACCGGTAGGTAGTGCTGTGATGAACCTCTGCATGTACCCTCAGGTCATGCCTGTGATGTCGTACCAAGTTGTCAATACAAAACAAGTGTTTGTAGACATGGTTTATGAGAACGGTAAGTCGTATCAAAAAGCTTGTAATATCTTTTTGTCTTGCTCCATACCAAATCCATGCAAATCGGACAAACACCTTAAGAGGAGTTAGGAAAAGTACTTCGTTTTATTCAAAATGGAAGGGGGAATAACAACGGAAAAAAGGTTTCTTTGACTTACGGTTCAGAAGTTATGATTTCCAATTTATATGTTTGCCATTAAATTTGTTAAAGAGAATAAATCGAACAATCAACATGAATTCCATAACTTTTTGTTGTCTCTAGATGCTACATTTCAAGTTCCATACAAATTAGACATGCTGTGGGAGTTCAAAAAAGTGTTTTTTAATATAACTCAAAATGGTGGACAGGAAGTAGCATTGACTAGGACAAATTTGTTATCATAGGACTCAGCATGAGCCAAAGATTTTAAAGAAAGGAGTTGCAGGGCAATATGTTATTTCAGTCATGTGTTATAAGCATTTACAAAAATTGTGCTATATCTCCTGACCACTAGGTGGTGCCAGCCCAAAACTGCAGGTCAACTCAGACTATGGTGATGATGAACCATACCAAGTTTTGTAACAGGAAGTGTCATATTTTCTGTGTACACTGAGTGATTTAGTTCCAAACTTGAGTTGTGTGTTTGGTCTGATTGGGCTAATGACACTGGTGGCTATTGAAATGCATCCCACAACTGTACACTGTCTTCAGAGAAGCACCAGGTGGCAATAGCACTGTAGTGCTTGGGCCCATCATTGCTGTTTGCGTCTATATTTATTCTTAGAATTACTATAAGAGCCAAAGCGCTCATGAAGTGCAAAAGGCCCTTTTGTTTTCATAGGATTATTAAGTTTTTGGGGCTTTTGGGTCCCTTAACATGCTCAAAAACTCATGAAATTTGGCACACACGTCATCGGCCATTATGGCTGGGCAAAGGCTGGCTCACATGCCGTGACATACGAAAAGACAAAGACAAAAAGTCGTACATTCATGCATGCATTTTACGAAACTTGGTACGTGTATCAGTCATGTCGACCTGAACAACTTTTGCCCTGACACCACTCTGCCCAACAGGAAGGCTATTTTTAATTTTCTAAAAAGCGCATGCCGTGAACTTTTAAATACTCCTCTTAGGGATTTCAAGTCACTGGCACTAAACTTTGACATCAAACTTGGCATATATGTTTATTGTGGTGGGCTGATGACATTGATATGACTTATTGTGTCACAGTCATAGCGCCACCAACTGGCAACAGGAAGTGCACCACTAAAAACACATTAAAATAGTCAACACTTACATTACAACACTTACAACAACTTACATTTATCCGTCACTTCAGACGTGGTCAGAATAATGTAGAGGCATAGTTGAAGTTCTAAAAGGATGTGATATCTTAAATATTGTTGCCATGGAAACACGTCAATCTTTAAAGCCACATTCAGATGTATTTGAGGTCCTTAACATGCTTAAAATGGCATGAAATTTGGCACACATATAATGGTCAACCTTTAGGTGTAGGCAAAAGTCTAGACATGGGCATGGTGGGTGGCTCTGTCTTGACTAAAGTGATGGGGTTAGTTTTACTTACAGTCACCAAACTTGGTACATGTACTGTTCTCATCAAGTCGGAACACACTAATAGTGTCACCAACTGGCAGAAATTTGTCACCTACAAAAGCCTTAGAACTGACTTTAAAATAGTCCTCAATTGTTTTAAATGAAATTCATGTGAGAACTATGCATTATTTTCTGAGAAGCACCAGGTGGCAATGGCACCATAGTGCTTGAGCCCATCATTGCTGCTTGTAGCTATATTTTTTTATATATTTTCAGTTAATAATCTTGGTTAATAATTTTCTTAAACTTTTGTTTAGGTTTTGTAGATAATATGTATGCCTATATCTGATTTGATTTCAGTAAGCAGAAATATATAGTTGAGCAGTATATAGTAAGTATATAGTAAGCAGTATATATAATAGTTTAAAGTTGAGTAAACTATAATAACATTGACCTAGACAGTATCTTGTGGGCGTCTTTGGGACATGTTGGGTGCATTCTTAGCCAGATACACAGTAGTTACTGTAAATAGAAATGAACCAGATAACTTAATCAATGTTAAAATATAATATTCTTTCCGTCATTTATTTGACAGCAACAGCGCTAAAATAAATGATAATGTCATATTAAATGTTCTTTAAAATCCTCATCACTAAACAGCTAAGTATAAGCATGACAATCGTGCCTGCTTACATAAAATTTCACAGTTATTATGAGCAGCATTACACAGACACAATCAAGTCAAAATGACATTTATATTTATAGATTTAATAGAAGATTCTCCTTGCCCAGCACATAATAAAAGGTATTATTACAATCACGTACAGCAATGTGGCACAAGGATTCATAAATTCATAAATTGAAAAAACAACACAGTAATACAGCAGTAATAATGGTTTTCACAGGATTATGTAAACATTATCAGAATCAATGAGCTAATGATGATTTTAATATGAAGTTTCAAATAATACAGTCAGTTTATGGTACATGCACACATGAACAGCTAGAACATACTAATTCATGACCAGCAGGAAGAACATGTTTATTCTAATATTAACTGTAAAGGTAATGATTACTGCAGTATGTACTTATAGGTCAATAACCATTATCTAAATAAAAATATTTTTAAAAATTCTCTGATGGTAATAATTAACAGTATTTAAAAGGGAGAATTTGTTTTTCATTTTCATGAGCTCATCTTTTTAGATTTAGGTTTTTAGGTTTTGTTGCTTCAACTTAGTCATTGTAGGATAAAAAGCAAAAGAGGAAATCTTATTAAATCATTCATCTTGATGGTCTTATAAAAGGCTTTATTTTGTTGATGCAAAGCATAATTTCCTTTTTAAATTTGTGAAATATTACATAAATTTGACAGGTTTTGCAAGATTATCCCAAACAAAAGTGCATCCAGTGAACACACTCTGTCAAGTACTTTACTAGTTTCTGTGGTCAACGCTAATTCTAACCCTACAGCACTAACAACTCCATGTAATTTATACACACAAAGATAAATTGAAAGTTGTAAAAGAAAGTTGTAATTCAGCTCAAGAACATGAACTATGAAATGAAAATATTTTCACAGGCGTTGTGGACAGATGAAACAAAGCAGGTAAATCACCATTTAGCCCTCTATTAACTGTATCAATATATCCCAGCAGCCTGTAAACACTGAATGCTTTGAATTATAAGTGTTAAACTGGACAATGATATGAGAGATTCCACTCCATCAAGACATTTCTGAGCCGATGAGCATAAGCAGCTGGTGACACATGATAAATGTAAAGAAATACACACAGATTTCTGAGAAGACGTCACTCATTTTCCTGTAGGTATCCATTGATCGATTAATGACTTCAGCAGGAATGCCGGACAGCAGGAGAGTGGCGTTTAACATGGTTGTCTTCCTCTTTTTCTCCACCTAACGAAGCAAACGAAACACTTTTATCAGATGACAAAAGAACAGCATGCTTAAAGGGATAAGGACACCCAAAAGGGATAGTTCACCCCCCATTTCATAATTTAAGTCCTTTGAACCTTTACCCTATTAATTTTCTTAAATTCTGCTTTTATTGGGCACAATCCATCACTTTTTTATTGGTTTAATAATTATTCATTTTATTAATAATGTAATAATTTAGTATTTACTTTTTTTAGTAAATATTTTACGGTATTTACTATTACTATCAAGTAATAACTTCCTCTACTTTTGCAACAATTTTTCTTCAGTTGATATCACAGGCTATCATAGACCTAAAGGCTTTCAATTTCTGATATCTAGTCCTACTTACTTTTTCAAGAAGAATATCCTATTTGATCTTGAAACATTACAGAAATGTGTTCTGTTTCACATTGATTTAAATAAATACATTTAAAGGGCATTTATTATTATACAATTTATTAATTATGTATAATCAATCATTTATTATACAATTTTATCCAAAGCGACTTATAAGAAACATTATAAGCAATTTGTCATAACAGGTAATGATAAACATAGTATCCAATGCTACATTTATAGTGTAAGCTAGATACGTTTTCCAAACACTTCTTTCAACACATCTGTTACAGGTATCACATGGAATTGAATGGCTAAGGATGGCGCATCCAAACAGTGACAGAGAATAAAACCTCAGAGTGACAAACCTTTGGAAAATATTTATGTAGTCCCATGTAACACAACTCGAGAGTGAGGAACGGTGCAAATATGGACTGCAAAAACAGAAGACATGGTATTCGGATTAGTACTTGATAATACAGAATATATTTGGTCACACATCTGTACCTTTGTAACACATACCAAATACTGGCAAAAAAAGATGCGCATGAAGACAGCCAGAGTGGCGCTTCCAACCAGCCTAAAGAATCTAAATGAATCCAGCTTCTCCAATTCTGCACTACTGTCCTGAGTCACCTTCTCATTGGCCAGCTGTCCTCTCTGCTTTATTGCATCATCAAAGCAAGACAGGTATTTGTGCAAACCCCTGCGAGGACAGCGAGAGGGTTCATCCCCCGACAGCTCCCCCCAAGGCCTTTGTCGTACTCCACAAGCCACATCATCCTCACCTGCCGCATCTCCATTCTCGCTTCTCTCAGACAGCACACTGCTGCTACCTGCAGCCTCGGATATGTAAGGTGAGAGTCTCTTAGAGGAGGAGGATGAGGACCAGGCCTCATTCTTGGCCAGATCCAGGTGGAAATGCGGCTCTATTGCACCTCTTGTGGCTGTTTAAACACAAAAAAAAGCATGACTTTTACTGTACAGTACAAAATCATGTGTAATGTCTATAAGAGTCAGGTGAGGGAAAAAAACACAACTTGATCCTTCCGAACTAGTAAATTACAGATCCATGTCAAATCTACCTTTTATTTCAAAACTACGTCCGCACATATATGTTAGTTCCTGGAAAGAAATGGTATCTGAGGATTTCCAGTCAGGATTTAGACCATATCATAGTACAGAGGCTGCTCTCATTAGAGTGACGAATGATTTGCTCTTGTCTTCTAATGGTGGTTGCATCTCTCTTCTAGTGCTACTCGACCTTAGCGCAGCCTTTGGAACTACTGACTACAGTATTCTCTTAAATAAGCTTAAAAATTATGTTGAAATAAATGGAACTGCACTGGCATATTTACATCATATTTATCTGTATATTTATTTATTAGTAAACTACAGACCCATCTCAAATTTACCTTTTATCTCAAAAATACTGAAAATGTGGTGTCTTCACAGATATGCTCATTCCTGGAAAGAAATGTTATCTATGAGAATTTCCAGTCAGGATTCAGGCCATACCATAGTACAGACACTGCTCTCATCAGAGTTACTTATGACCTGCTTTTGTCAACCAATCGTGGCTACATCTGTTTTTTAGTATTACTCAACCTTAGCACAGCATTCTACTAAGTAGGCTTAAAAATTACGTTGGCATAAATGGAACTGCACTGGCATGGTATAAATCATATTTATCTGACTGATTTCAGTTTGTTGCTGTAAGTGAAAAGGTGTCATACCGATCACAAGTCCAATATGTCCAGAAGTTTTACTTATTGGACAAAAACCCTCCACACAGAACAACATAGAACACATAGACACATAGAACATAGACATAGTTTTGTCAACACTACACTAGCTGCCCCTCAGGCATCTTATCAATTTTAAAATCTTGCTGATTACCTACAAGGCTCTAAATGGTTTAGCTCCTCAATACTTAAGCGAGCTTCTCTCCTATTATAGTCCTTTGCGTTCACTGCGATCTGAAAATTCTGGCCAACTGTAGCCCAAACTTTGGAATAGTCCTACCAATGTTGTCTGGGAGGCAGACACGTTATGTAAGTTTAAATTTAGATTAAAGACCCACCGCTTTAATCAAGCCTACACACAGTCATATGGATTTATCACTCAAATCCCTTAAGGGATTATTGCATTAATTAGGTAAACGGGAACCGGGAACACATCCCACAGGAACAGATGTACTGGCTCCACACTAAATCTGTCTGTCTTTCATTCCCCATGTCCTGTGGTCAGCTGGATCCAAACTTTCAGGCCAGATGGTGGGGGACTGGATGGAATGACCCCTGAGACAGATCATCAGGATTTTGGTAGACTTCCTTAGTAAACCTACC
>JAZGTI010005747.1:0-24798 GCA_036877585.1 Botia kubotai | reverse complement strand
CTCTCGCACGCTCTCTCTCGCACGCTCTCTCTCGCACGCTCTCTCTCGCACGCTCTCTTTCGCGCTCTCTCGCTCTCTTACACTAATGCTTATGAATCCTAACAACTGTTCTTGTGCACAGTATGACCAATGTCTCATGGCCCCAAGATCACTTAAAATTATTTAAAATGAAACAAAACAAGCATTAAAATATATTTTTTTAAAACGGTGTGTTGGGGTGTCGGTGTTGGCACTGATAAAGATCCACTGGTATAAACCTGTATCACAAAATCACCACTGCTTGACAGATTCATACAGCACGGGTTCCTCTGTATACTGCCAACCCATTTAGCTGTAATAAGTACATCACTGTTGATTGTCAGGACATAATTAAGAGGCAGTTATACATAAACAAAAAACAATGGTAACGTTTTGGGGTTAAAATGAATATAAATCAGTTACAAACATACACTGTACACAACACGTACACGGGTACATAATATGATCTCCTTACCTCAGCCTGATTTGCAACAAATATATAACAATGATTTATAATTTGAGCTGTCAAGTCCGATGTCAGTTTGACTTCAACATACATAATGAAAAGTATGTAAAGTTACTCGCAATTTTATGTTGCCAACCAGAGATGGCGATAAAGAGTCAAAAGTTATGTATTGCAGCTTTAAATATTCACAAATTTCCTTTGCTGTCAAGTACATACTGTCTGTCAAGTACATACTGTCTGTCAAGTACATACTGTCTGTCAAGTACATACTTTCCTCTCTTTCAGAAAGGACACAGGAGCAGAGTCATTGGGACCCCTCACTGGTCCTGGACCAACATCTCCGTGGCGACACTGGATTAATCCCTGACCTGCACTGAGATGATGGGCCGTATTCCAGCATTCCAGGAAACCAAATTCCCAGGAATCACATTGAACTAAACACACGATCAGAAAGAAAAATACTGTGATCGTATGAAATGTAATTTTTTACGTCGATTCAGTCTGAGCCGACAATGTTTTGTGACAAATAAAGGTTTTATAGACAGCGTACACACAATGCGATGATGTAAAAGTAGGTGTTGTTATCTTGACAGGTCATGTGACAGTGAACACACCTCGTGACATCACAAATCCATCCATTTCCAATGTTTACAGAAATGCTTTTGTTATTGGTAATCAGGATTTTTAAGCTACGAAACGTGCAGGATGTATTGACGCCGAGACCTCTTATATGTCAAAAGATCGAGAAAAATCTGAATCCTCATGTCATGACCCCTTTAATGTCACAATACGCTCCAGTTTAATGTACACAAATGTATGTCAGCCATTTGTAGGTTGCCTTCCTTTGTAGGTTGTGGTGTTCTCATGAAACTGCTCATTGTCACCTTGACTAGATCCAGTCAAGGACGTCTCTGAAGTACAACATACATCCTCGGGGATTTGCGTTATATTAAACTGCTTGGAAACATCTTGTCGGTCCTCCACGTGTAATGTTGCCAAAATTTCTAGTTGTGTGTACATGAAAACATTATACTGCTGTACAATGTCAAACCTGTGTTTTTAAATACAAATTCAGTTTATTATTCAGTCAGTTTTTTTTCATCCATTGTTTATTTTGGAGGGGAACATGTCGAAGCCATAAACAGCACGGCATTTGACGCTAAGAAAATAATAGTATCATTGAATATATAGGCATACGTAGCGTATGTATTGTACTGCAACAATGATAAATCATACATGCAAGGACAAAAGGGATTCAGTAAGAAAAAACACAAATGATTTGCAATAATCTTTCTGAATCAGTAGATGGCGGCATTGTAAACATTATTTCCTAGTTCCTACAGTTTTGCGTAAACAATCCAGAGTCCCTCTCTTCCCCCCGCTTGTGCAGTCCAGTGTTGCCAAATACGCGTTTATTCCGCGGAACTGGTCTTGTTATAGCTTGCTGTCTCTCTTTTAAACTGCTGCCCCTGTTTGTTTGGTGTTCCTCGGGTTAAAGATTTAACATATATATTGCATGAATTTAATCAAGATCAAATTATGTAACAGCGACTGTAAATATATGTATTTTAAATATAAAAGGATCATGTTTTGCATTTGGTTTTGATTTGCCATTGGGCTGGTTGTGTTACGCATGCCTGGCAACCCTGGTGCAGACCGCTCACACCGCCACCAGCGGCCGTCAGATCAGATTAGAGCCCTCAGCAGTCAGCATTCTGAAGCATCTAGGCAGCAGTATTCCCCTTGGCCGTCAATAAGTTGTAATAACTCAGACTGTGCTGTCTGCAGGGACACCAAAAAGCTCGTTAGAAGCTAAAACAAGCAGAGGTGGTGGAGTCTGCAAATGAAAACGACCCGCCCATGAGAAAGAAAATCCAATTACACAGATACAGTCCAGACCGAAAATGTGGGTGGTGCTTTTTTAGGCAAAATTTGCCACCGTGGTGATAGGGCATTGTGGGTGGTTGCCAGGTCATTCAAGTGTCCTGCTAAAGATAAGATGGTTGCTAAGGTGTCGTGTGTGTTTTTAGTGTGTTGCTATGCAGTTGATAGGGTGTTCTGTATGGTTGCTATGGCTTTTTGCAATGTAAGCGAATGTAATGTGCGTTTGTTTCATGTTTTCTCACCTGCCTGATGAAGCCTGTTAAAGGCACGGTTTCAGAAACATTGTTTGTTATGCTGGTTGAAAGTCTCTAAATATATTAATACAAACAAATATCTTATATCATATATCTGTGGAAGACGCAGGACTATAAAATGTTTGTCCAATCAATGGATTCAGTCCGAATGCAGTGATAGGGTGTCCTACTGTCTGTCAAACTATGAATTTGCATATCTCCATGAACTGTTGGAGGAGGCGTGGCTTTGGAGAGTGCTCTGAAGGAATGGAGGGATCTTATGATTTCAAAGCTAGCTTGCTATCGCTAGCCTCTCCGAAATTGCCTACCCTACTTTTAAAACAGCAGAGAGAGAGAGAGAGAGAGAGAGAGATGTCACCTATGCTGAGGACGGAGCCACGTTTGATAGTACAGAAAAAGGTCTATTGGAAGCAGACCTGCATGACAACTATTTAAAGTCCCACACGGCCTGCAAAGCTACAGATGGGGCATCTGCGATCAGTGAGACAGAGAGAGTGACCTTATTTCAAAACTCAAGAGAGACAATTTGTGCCTGCCGGGCATCCGCTGCCTCACAATGACGCACTGAAAGAGTGCAAAGAGTCTGAGATATTTATATCACGTATATTACAGCGTTTGAGATATTTATATCACATATATTACAGCGTTTGAGATATTTATATCACATATATTACAGCGTTTGAGATATTTATATCATCATATTATATGTGGATTGCATCATCAGTCGTTTAAGAATGTCAGATGACTCATAAAGTAAATATCGGACTGTGTAGAACTGGTCAAGTGTTTATCAGCCATAGGATAGTGGTTTTACTTTGATTGATTTTCCTGCTTCGACTGAGTAAGTGAGGCGAAACATCCAAAGATGACAAACACGTCAAATGCAGAAAGGTCAGCGCTGAAGCTGCGTTGTATACGCGCATATACACGAGTTTGTGGCAGCCGTGATCGCTGCATCTGATGAACTTTAGAGGCTGTCACTCAAACCTCAGGTGGGTAATTATGCCTTTTTTCTAATTAACTACAAACAAAAAACAAGAAAGACTTTCAGCATGAAATCTGTGCCGCTCACAGTTGTCACATATTCGTTTCAGAACAGGAGCGGTTTTCTGGTGGGGGCCACCCAAGAGATGGAGATAACAGTCAGAACAATTATTTACAATTGCTCTGTTCCAGAACTCAGTGAGGAGCATGCATCACTGCATCACATGAGCTCTGGATGTGAGGACTGCTCCAAAAATGTGGCAACCCAATTACGCTGCCTCTCTGATACCTCGTTTAACTTCTGAGGCAGCATTACATTTACATTTAGGCATTTGGCAGATGCTTTTATCCAAAGCGACTTACATTACTACACATTGATCACTATACATTGAGTATGTGCAATCCCTGGGATCGAACCCATGACCTTGGTGTTGTTAACATCATGCTCTAACCACTGAGCTACAGGAAAGCATTACTGGGGTCCTTCATGGTGAAGGCAATCCCACAATGCATTGCAACGAGCTCGGCGAAGAATAAATCCAAGATGGCGTACGAGTATCACTAAACACGTTGTTTAATCCCATTTTTTGTGTGCGCTTTGTATATTTATGCTAATTAGAAGAAAATGCAGTTAGTTTTGCAACACGCTAGGGTTTTTAAATTTGATGTAAATCCATCAGGTGCCTCGTGAGGTTTGTGGGATGCGTTTGTAATGTGTTAGATTGATCAATGCCGTTTTAGAGGGCAGAGGTTATGGAGACACTAGGCTGTGAGGTAGCGTACGAGGTTTTAGAACTGAGCTAATGTTTCTTCAAAGATGCTGCAGGCTTTTGTTCTCTTCGGGAGAGCAAAGACACTTGTAGAAAGGCAGTCGAGATCTTCAGATCTCTGATAATCAGCAAATCATAGAACTGGGAAGATTCTCAAAGGGCTGCTGATGAGCTCGGCTGAGTGGCTATGAGGTCTCTTCATTTTCACTGACGCTGCCACAAATGCAAGGACATCCTGCATATGTATATCTGGCCCTTGCTTAAGATAAGTAATGATGTCAAACTTCCTGGACCCTGCATTTTATATGATGTCATGTTATAATTAAAGCTGTGATCCGTAATTTGTTACCTCTCTATCGCCACCTCTGTTTGAAACACAGAATTGCAGGTTACTTTACATACTTGACGGATGTTGAAGTCAAATTAAGCCAAATACTTAGAAACAATAACTATTATAAACTACCCAACTGATTATATTTTTGGGTCGTTAAATGTGCTACGCTAAACAAATATGTTCAGCACAACTTCACTCATAGTTTTAAAGACAGAGTGTTTTCCAGAAAAAAAAGACAATGACCTGGAAAAAGTGAAGAGAAATAAACTTAAAAGTAGGACAAAAATGTTTAACCGGTAAGAGCGGAAGGAAGAAACTCTCTGCTCTTGTGAAACACTCACAACATCTTAAAGTTGAAGAAATAACTAATTACATTTTGCATCAATTAAAATTAAGCTTTTGTAAGAGCATTAGGATTTCTTTTCAAATTCTTCATCTATAACGGTAGTTTGTTGTCCTTCATTAAATTTATTAAGTTAAAATAAATAGACAGAACCAGACTAATTGATTTACATGTTTTTGAGATTCATAATTCATAAACATAATTGTCAATTCGTAACCGATGATTACCAAGCTAACAATTTTATCACGTTATTAGCATTATAGAAACGTTTCTCTAACGTTTTCGTTAAGTAACAAAAACGTACATGTGGGTTCTAGGAACTTTTTCTGCAATGTTTTTAAAACGTTCTACGAACAACTTAAGAATAACGTTTTGATACAAATGATATATAACGTTAATAAAACGTTCTACTAACGTTACCCCAAATACGTTTTTGATAACTGCGATTTATTTAAGACAACGTTCTGAGAACGTTAGCTGGGTGAAGCTCCAGGGCAATTCAAAGACGCAGGCGCACCTGTTATCCTCCCATGAACCCAGTCGACCCTGTACCTGTCTGATGGGATACTCGTGGCGCGAGGGCGCTGTGATCACGTGAGCTCTGGAATGAGAGAATGGGAGCATATGACTCCCCTAAAGGGACCGTGGATGCTGCCGGGCTGAGGCGACGAGCACCAGCGTCACCAACATCCAGGAGCGGAAACACAACGAAGTAGGTCATTTCCCCCTATTCCTTCACATTTCTCCCCGTTTCACTCTCTCTCTCTCTTTCTCACGCACAAACGCGCATCGTACATCACCGATGACTAAACACACACACAACAGATACCCTCAGCGAGCGCTATAGCGCGCGGCGTCTTTCAGGAGCGCAAAAGCCACCAGCAAACAACGCACGCCTGGAAACAATAAACGGGCTTTTATGAACGCAGACTTCAAAGATCGGGATGTAGAGCGATGTTGAATGTGTTTTGTTTAAAAGAGCGCTGATCCGGATCCAGTGCGGACTGACCCGAAGCGGTCCGAGCGTTAATGAAAGTCTTTGTTTTGGGTTATAAAGAGCCACGCGGTTTCGGAATCTCAATGGATACGGAATGAATGCGTAGCCACTCCGGTCTGTTTCGGAAGAGGAATCTGGACGCGGCGTTTGGATGCAGGAACATGAGGGTGCGAGACAGCAGGGCACCGGCAGGTGAGTTCACGGGCTTTTTAATGGATCTTATTCATCCTGGTCATCAGGGTGAATTTTATTCCTGGCATGTGCATTGATTTTCTTCAACAAAAGATGTGGACCAAAAGGCACTTGGTGTACGGAACTGTTTTATTTATTTATTTATTTGCACTGTTGGTAGCGCGTCGTTTATCCAATTTTATTGCTGTCGTTTGTAATGTTTGTTAACAATTATATAATATGGCCAAAAATAAGCAAGGGTATTAAATAGTACCAAACAACTAAACAGGCAAACAACAAAAATAGGTGTTGGAAGTGGCAGGAAAATAAATGAATAAAACAGAATAGATTAAAATACAATGTAATACAACACAATAAGAATGTTTATTATGCATTTCGCCTTATTTGTGTACAGTGACTGGGGATATGTAGCTGGTACATGCATAGTGCTTAAATCAGGTAAGACTGTTGTTTGTGAAATTAGTGAGGAAGATGAGGTCAAAGGTCATCTTCAGATCTTGACTTTGAATTTGGGGTCGTTACCGCAGAGACCGTCCCTAATGTTGGAGGAAGAACTATGACTATTATGGTGTTTTACTGAATAACACGTTTATATAGACAAAAACTGAAAAGAGTTTTCATGCAAAGCCAAAAACGTTTTTTTTTATTTTGCGTAACTAAAAACGTTGTCACTTTCGTGAATGCTTTAATAACAGTGAGAATAAGTGACGTATTCTCTTGGGTTCAGACTCATGACCCTGGTTTTGCTTTAGCATAATGAATTGTGCACCAACAGCATTAAAATGAAAACAGCATCACATGAAGTATTTCAAGTGGAAATGAATTCCTGCATTTGAACTGAGACGACTAACAGGGTGCAAATTCGTATAGTTATTTCATTTAACTGGAAGCAACTTAAATGAATATAAGTGATGTAGGTCGGTCGAGTATAGTTTTGGTTATGTGGGGCGTGGCTAATCCAATTCAAATGCCATGTTATGATTCGAACGAAGCCAATTCTTAAAACCAGAATCGTACCCAACCTTGTGCTCTTGCAGCTGAGCGAGGACAGAGAGAAACACTGGTGCTTCAGTGCAGTGAAAATCAAAGCCCACAGTGTGTAACTGAAGTAGACAATGACCTCTGGTAAAAACAGAGCAGTTCCTGAATCAATTCCTCATTTATTTCTCAGTCAGGGGCTAAACCGAACCGGGTTTCAGCACCCAGAAGCATCTGTGAGGTCACTCTGAATACAGAAATCTTAATGTGAGGCAGCCACTGCTGTTGTTGTCCTCAGATCGTGGCTGGTTAGGGGAGGGTCTTGTTTTGAGCCCGTGTACCGTGTGCTGTCACTGTGCATGATGCTGAAAACATGATGTCTTATTCTGGGTCACTGTTTCGTTCCCGTGAGCTGTTTTAGACATCAGAACTGTGATTTAGATTGCACTCTTTACTGTTCTTCATTAACATAACTGCAAAGGTTTGACAGCTTTATCTCAGAGTGCCGCGTAAACAACATGAACCAGAGCAGAAATAATTTGTGTGTAATTTCATATGCCGTGTGGGATTTGCTGTAATACAATTCTTCCGCATAAATGAATAAGCGCATATGCGTATGCGTTTGTAAGATCAGAGTTATTATAGTTTTTAGTTTAATTGTAGTTTTATTTATATTTTTATTAGGCTTTTATTTTTATATTTGTAATTTTCATGTTAATTTCAGTTTCTTGTTATGCGTGTCTGTTATTTATTTACTTATTTTTAATATTTCTTTGTAACAGCAATTCATTTTCATTTCAGTTTGAGTTCATTTTCATTTATTTTCAGTTGATCATTTTAGTGCATCAGCTTAGAATTCATTTCATTTTAACTTTATAATGGCGACATTTCTAATTTTTGTTTCATTTAAGTTTTCAAAATAATATTTATTTCCTGTATAGACTCGGCTTGTTGGTTTTTAAGGCGAAATGTTAAGTGTTTTCACTCATTGTAAGTCGCTTTGGATAAAACAATCGGACAAATGAATACATTTAAATGTAATGTAGTGTAATATTTCACATGATTTCAATGAACAGAAATAGCTTTAGTTTCAGTAAACTTTAACGGGTGTATTTGCATGTCTTTCAGTGCCCAGGTTGGGGTTGTCCCAGCGGGGCGGGGCAGCAGTACTGAAGGGGCCCCCGTCGAGGACATGCAGGCTCTGTCAATCACCTCTCTCTCCGCCTCCGAGGTAGAGCAGCAGTTTGAGCTGATTGGTCCTCTGGGGAAGGGCACCTACGGCAAAGTCGACCTGGTTGTGCACCGGAAACAGGGTGAGTTTGTATATTTCATAGTTAATGATCTGCTCTGGTAATTGAAAGGTTGTAGGTTCAAACCTCAGAAGGCATGATTCATGAGTTACCACCATGTGCCCTACGGCAAGACAGACAAGTTCTCTCAAGAGTGATCATTCTGTCAGATTATGCCCACATATTGTTCTAAATCCGTCTGATTTGTGTTTGCAACATAAACAAACTTATTTTGCACAAAGTCGAGTTTAAAAACCCAGCGAACAGAGAACGTTCTTTATAATCTTACGGAAATGTTCCTGCAACCTAAATTGTTAGCTGGATCTTTATATGATCTGTGTGCTGTTTGTATATTTCAAGTCTATGAAGTCAGGATGGAATGAGGAATGGATCCTAATTTTAATTGTTAGATATTTATGTTGCTAAAAGAAGACATGCAGTAAATATGTTCTGTAATTTGCGTTAGATATAAAACTTCCTCAAAACAAATGAACTAGTTATATTCATAATTGTGCTTGTTTTAGGCACTAAACTGGCGCTGAAGTACGTCAATAAGAACAAGACAAAGTTGCGCAGTTTCCTGCGTGAATACAGTCTGACAGCTGCGCTCGGCTGCAGCCCGTTTATCATCAAAGTTCTGAATGTGCTGTTCGAGACAGAAGAGAGCTACGTGTTTGGCCAGGAGTATGCGCCTGCCGGAGACCTGTTTGACATCATCCCCCCTCAGGTATCACAACTGTGACATCACATCACCTTATTAATAACATTACAGGTGTCATACCCAAGATGTCATGTATGATATAAAAACTTAAAATGTGCCACTGCAACTGAAAACTGTAAATATTATCTGCTGGCATCTGTATCTGTATATTGTATGTCATGACTCATGAATATGACTGTATTGTCTTGCTTTGTGTACTTGAGTAATATTTTTCCGGTAATGTCAGCTTCTTCATCCGAATGACATGGCAGAAAATTGCTATATAGATTACAGTATGTGTGTATATATATGGATATATATATGTGTGTGTGTGTATAGTTACAGTTTATAAAACAGAATAATTCTAATTAACAGTAATTTTCATAAACTTTGTACTATAAATATAAAAAAGAAAAGGTACAAAAACCAACAAAATATTTAGTGGAAATCACTATATGTCAGTATGTCAATTGAGGTCAGCCTAGGTCAAGTTGATATATAATCTACTATAATGAACTAGAAGCGTATGTGTGTTGTAATTAAATGATAGACGGTCAGTGTAAACTTATTATCTTATGCTAATTACTCGTAACACAAGAATTCTCTTGGTTGCTGAACTCATCTTCTCGAACCGTGTTTTCTCTCAGGCTGGTTTACCGGAGGAAATGGTGAAGCGCTGTGTTCAGCAGCTGGGTTTGGCGTTGGACTTTATGCACAGCAAGAGTCTCGTGCATCGAGACGTGAAACCGGAAAACGTTCTCCTGTTTGATCGCGAGTGTCGACGGGTGAAATTGGCAGATTTAGGAATGACGCGCCGGACGGGCAGCCGAATAAAGCGCATCAGCGGCACCATCCCGTACACCGCGGCTGAGGTGTGCCAGGCGTCGACATCCGAGGGGATTATAGTGGCGACAACTCAGGACGTGTGGGCGTTCGGAGTTTTGCTGTTTTGCATGCTTACCGGAAACTTTCCGTGGGAAGCTGCGTTGCCTAGTGATGCGTTCTTCTCCGAATTCCAGCGCTGGCAGCGAGGGGCGTGTCCGCCCGGTGCCGTACCATCCCAATGGCGCCGTTTCTCCGATGACGCGTTGCGTATGTTCGGTCGGCTTTTGGCGTTGGAGCCGGAGCGCCGCTGTGGGGTTAAAGAGGTGTTTTACTTCCTGAAATACGACCTGTTGCATCATCATCGCCGTAGAGCTTCCTGTCGGGCGTCTAGGGGAGGGGCCAGTCGATGCTCCGCCCACAGACACGCAGAGCCCTCTCCTCCCTCAGGTACTTCCTGTCTACGCCCCACCCCCCTTAAACGTAGCATCCTGTCCGAGCCACATTCTTCTCGGGAGGAATCCTCAAAAAGCCCGTCTCCGAATCGTCAGGACAAGAGTAAAGTGATGATGACCACACCTATTGAAATTTGTGTATGAAGACAGGCCACAAGTTCTTGGAGCTCACTGGATGACCAGAGGTTTTTCAAATGAAAATGGTAGCAATAGTTCCCTAAAACTTGGGGAACCCTCCTTCCCTCCCATATTTGCATAAAAACGGCAAGAGGTTCTATATTTCATGATGGGAGTCTATATCAAGAACTATTAACTAATACATGGTGATTTGGAAACCTAGAACTGTAGAACCTATTCCTATTTAGAATAACCGGACAGCAGAAGGATCTATTTAAAATATTACCAACTTTCATGGACTCGTCACTTTAGAAATTTACCTCACAAGAAAAGAGGAATGCAGCAGTTTTTTGTGCAGAAATTATTTGCTGAAAAATCTCTCCTCTAAAGCTCTCTTGAGCCGCGTTTGATATCGATAACGTCACATTTGATTGTTATTCTGAATTTTGTCACTGTTAAACTGAGTAATATTTGAGCTTTGGTCTCAACACAACTGGCGTATGGCTTTAGAGGACCTGGAACGTGTCGCAGTTCGTTATGAGAAAGGAGCACTCTGGAAATTCTGCAAAATGATTCCAGGGAAGAAAGAAAATCATTTGGAAAACGGTGGTAAATGTTGGGAAGTCACGGCTGTCCCGTTTTCCATGTTTCTATGGACGCGTAACTTTCTATGGAGAGCTGAGACTCAATGACGTTCGGTGAAGATGAGAAGACTTTTCCAACAGAGGAACCTTTGCATTGAGGACCATCTTCATATGACTTTCAAACCAGCCTATTACAAAATCATATATGGGCACCAAAAGGGAAAAAAAAAAAAATTTTCTATCTTGTTTTTAGTTGTACCAGGTTTAGACCAAGCAGTACTAGATGCCACGTTGATTCGGAGAGCCACTGGCTGGTTGTTGTAGATAGTGAGTTTTCTTCTAAAAGCTTCCTTTGTTGTACGTCTAGGGTTTTTTAAAATTAATGGCACAGTCTCCGTTAGATAACAGGGATTTTATTATGCGTGTTTGTAGTCGTTGTTTCTATGAGATCTTTGACGAATACACCAGCGGTTGTTCATTTCCGTGGGACTTTTTTGGAACAACTGCTCTGATCTTAATGGCTCAGCCGAGGCCAGTTTGCGTCTTCTCATCATGTAATGGATCAATTAGCTAAGCGAAGCCTCAAAGGCTTTTCAGAACATCTGCTTATAACATTGTGACATCGTTTCGTCGGGTAGTGCTAATTTGTAGCGACTTTTCTATCAGAGAACAAACGATCAATTAACGAACTTCTGCAGAAATGGTGTTTAGTCTCTTAAAGTGTGTGTTTACATAGAATGTATATAAAATATTGATTTAGGTGGTAGGTAGAGACTCTTACAGTGTTAAAATGTTTGAGGTTAGTTGTGTTGCAAAGCGCACAAGTAATTTAATTATTAACCTTTTGACAGGACAGACACAGAAACACACAGAAACCACGCAGGGGTGCGAACGACTAGTTAATATTAGGTAATAATAACCATTCCACAGTTTATTGTTGGTGGCTTTTGTTCAGAGCTAATAGGACTAATTTTAGTGATAGTTAAAAATAGTTGATCGATTTAATTATGATCAATGAATACAGAGTGTTCCATTCATATGACCTTAAAATATCCACTCTAAGGGGCCATAGTTGGTGTTTTTTCAAAATAAATAAATATATATATATGAAACTGGATGTTATTTAGCTACTGTAAGAATTGTCATACAGTTGTAGATTGTTCTGACTGATAAACAGCTAATTAAACTGTTAAATGCATAGTAATGTGTCTCTTCGGTTTCTTTAGTAGTTAAGTGACCACCCAGCTAACAGGGAACGTTCTCAGAACGTTCTCTCAAAAGTTATCAAAAAAGTTCTTGCAGTAACGCTAGTAGAACATTTTTTAAACATATATATCGTATATAAAAACATTATTCTAAAGTTGTTAGTGGAATGTCTGTAAAGTCTGTAAGGGGAACGTTACAGAGAAATGTTTAAATAATGTTCTTATAACCAAGCAGTAGCATTAATACAACATTTACTGGATGTTTTTGAACATTCTTAGAAGTTTTAAAATAGCATTGTAATGTTTTTGTTACTTAGTGAAAACATTATGGAAACGTTCTTACAACCCAAAATTGTTAGCTGGGCAGTTCTCTGTAAAAATGGTGCAGGGGAAGCATCAACACTATGTCCAACTTCCTGTTGGTGCTAAATTGTGACATGATAAATCAAAATGAAGTTTTAACACATCAGGGGATCCTAATGGATTCAGATCCTGTGGTTTTGTTTGGCAGACATTAGAAAATGTGTTCTGTCACCAGTCATTTATAACATGTCCTCAGAATGTCAAACTGGCCAAATACAATTTAATTGGGTTTTGTACTTAAGTGGTTTTAGTGGAAATTATTCATGATATGTAGATTTAACTGCATTGTCTTTAAAGGCACAGCAGGCGACCGTTTCCAAAAACGGTTGAAAGTCTCCTCACATCCTGACAGCAATCACTAAGTGCTTTAAATACATATTTATATATTTTCTGTGAAATCACAGAACTACATGTTTGTCCAATCGTCGCATTCTGTCCAAATGCAAGGACAGGATGTCTTACATGTCTGTCAAACCATGTATTTGCATATCTCTGCGTACTATTGGAGGAGGCGTGGCTTTGGAGAGTGCTCCGAAGGGAGGGCGGGATCTTATGCCATCAAAGCTAGCTTGCTATTGCTAGCCTCTCTGAAATCCAGATTTTAAGTAACACTTTAAGAATAACGATTAACAATTTAGGAATAACGTTGTTTATATATATATATGATATATATCATTCTGCTAGGCTACTTCAAAAACGTTTTCGATAACTTTGAGGGAAGCCAATGTTCTAAAAACGTTCCCTGTTAGCTGGGTAGACTTTGCAGCGCGGTCAACAGCATCATTTACAGCCCGTTATTTATAGAAGAAAGACATGGTGTCACATTTCACCCTGTTTGTGTACGTGTGTGTTTTAATCACTGCAGGATTGCATAGGAAGCGTTCATGCATACAGGTGATGTTTAAAAGACGTTGTGTGTGTGTGTTTTAGTCATCATTAAAGGGTGAGATGTACTGATGGCTGCCGCACTCAGACTCTTTCTCTGATCTCATTACTTAATTCCTCTCCGAGCTCTCTTTACATTTTGAAAGTTATCTGAAGGTCATTAAAGCGAGGTTTCTCTCACGCTCGCTCTGATATTAAACTCTAATGAGTTGTTTCAGGGAGCAAATGAATAAATGCACAATTAGACTGCGGGGAGTTCGTGGATAACTAGAAAACTACCAGCCAGACACAGTGTGTGTGTGTGTGTGTGTGTGTGTGTGTAATGTCTGTAATGCTTGGGAGCTCATTAAGTTGTGGTGATAGGAAGTGTTCGGCTCAGATTCAGACACAAGGGAGTTCAACGGTAAAAAAAGAGGATGAAAGAGTGAATATAAAGAGCGAAGGCAACAAAAAGAGGACAAACGCAGATAAGGGAAAGGACCTCGCTCTGAATCCTTCAGACATCCCACAGTAATGAAATGCATACTAATGAGGAATCGCAAAGTTGAGGAGACCCTTTTCATTTCTCTGGGGAATTTTCTAGAACAATTTAGCATGTACTTTCTGTCATCTCAAACCATTTTGTGCTGAAAATAAAACTGGTTCTAATGTGGAACATCTTCCTGCGTCATATATTTGGAAATCTGATGTACAGGCGAAACAGGACAGACAGACCTATCTAGTAATCCTGTTAAGAGAACATATTAAAAATATATAATGAATATATATAAAAATATATAAGGTTTAAAGATATAAACACAATAAAATAAAATTAGAAATAAAAACAAGAATAAAACATCTTAATGTTGCTAAAAATAGTCCTAATTTTTAATTATATAAAAGGAAAATATGATAAGATTTTTTGTTTTGATTTTGGGATGTAATACAAGCTAAACATGTTTCACCCACTAAACCGTTTTAAAGCAGTGAAAGGTTTATTCACTGTTTAGTTGTTTCTAACTAGTTTGTGTGAAAACATGTCTACTGATTGATTGTCTCGTTCTTACACACGAACATAAACATGCGTAACTGTGACCTTTCAGGAATTTTTGTTCAAAGGCGTTTAGTCGTAATCACTCACAGCTATCTGTGCACCTAATTAACTTTTCAACCCAACACGTACACAATACACAATAATTCATTATGCGGCTTAATCGAAGTAATTAAAACTCCTCGCATGGTTCTACTCATGTTGTATTCGCCAGAGACAAAAGCTGACGCAAACCTGCACACATACATTGTCATGGGACAGATAACGATAAATGTGTTTGTTTATCTCAATATTGTTTCTTTAAAGTTTATGTAAACCAGAAGTTGCAACCGACTTCTGTGTTCAGCTAAAATTCAAGGTGAATTTTAGGTGATAATGGAGGCCATGGCTTGTTTTTTTTCACTGGGAATTGATTGGCTCTGGAGCAGTAGGTGTTTCAAAGCTTGCAGCAGACTGACTGTTGGAGGGGAGTGGTTAACATGTCTGGCTCCACCCATTCCATCAGACTGACATCATCAGAGAAGGTCCGCCGTTTCAGAAAGTACATTTTCAGATTTTGATTCAAGGTTGTGAGGGCACATGAATTTACAAAAATATATTAACGTGCACGGATACATCATTTGCGATAACACACCACAATATTTCATATAAATAAGAAAAAGTATATTTGGAATTCATGGTGACTTGAAATGGGTGATTTATAAGTAATATCTGACGTTGTGTCTCAATAGCACGTCGTTCTAAACGAGTGAATCTCATCGAAGACTCAAATGAACACCTGCAATGTTGTGCAAATCCAGAGGAACGTTCCAGTGAAGCGTCTCTTTCATAGCTCAAGTGTTTCTGTCAGAATTCCTTTAAAAGAGGCTTAAAAATAGACACAAATGATACGACTGTTGGCATACAGTAAGTGTAGAGAGCTAGGAAAGGAACAGGGATAGCAGAGCTCAGATACAGAGTTTAATGAGAAATGTCCATTTCATCATAGACTTCGGTTCCTTTAAAAGTCCAAGCATGAAATGTCGGAGCACTAATTTTTGTTTAAAGATGTCTAGGTGAGACTGTTTACGTATTAAAGAAATCTCATTTTTTCTATCTCAGATTTTGTATTTTCCAAAACGCTATAATCCACCAGAATATACGAGAGAATTCTTTCATGTAACTTGGATTACCATGTAAATACTACAGCACTGTTACTGTAGTGATCATGACCTCATGCTACACAGTCTGACAGCAACACTGTACCATGGTCTCGCTACAGTACTTTTGCACTGTATGACAGCTGTGTGTAATAGAGCTTGATGTTTTTATATGTTATTATGCGTACACACATGCATTACTGCAGCCACACACACATATAAACACATGCATTACTGCAGCCACGCACACATATAAACACATGCATTACTGCAGCCACACACACATACACATAGACACATGCATGACTCCAGCCACACACACACATAAAAACACGCATGACTGCAGCCACACACACACATAATCAGGGAGTGAGTCTAAGACATTTCCATGGCAACCACTGCAGGCAACTTCCAGTTTTGCTTCACCGATGTACTTAATAATAATCTCACTTTCTATTCTCCTCTATTTGTCTGATTTTCTGCTGTTCTCTCTTGGCAGAATGAACAATCCTCTGATCTTCACAGTCAACATTAATTAAACAGCAGCCGTGCACATCACAAATCAGTAACATCCCTGCACACACACATCCAGCTCACAAAATATCTGTGGCGTTTAGTGTTTGATGTTTTCTAGGGCAAATGACTTTTAATTTTTCAAGGCGCTATTATTTTTCCTCATACCCCTAACCGTAAGTTTCAAAGGTCGACATTTAATCTGTTCAGCACCATTTGTGTCGTGAACATAAGTGATTTTCACCTGGTGGACAATATATTAGCTAAAATAATTTGATAAATTTGCAGCGAAGGAGAAAACAGAAAATACAGAGGATTAACGGCGGGCTCTTTTGACTTCTTCCGTAAGCAATTGCTCAGAAAGCCTTAGCAACCAATCAAAACACCTTAGCAACCACACACAGCACCCCAACATTATGGAGGTGAATTTAGCTTTAGCTGCTCGCGATAAAATACGATGGAGACCACCCTCCGCCCCCCGCTCCGCATGATAAGCCAAGAGGTTCTGCTGTCCTTTTCTATTTCCTCTTATCTCTCCCTCACTTTGCTCCAGCATTGTTATTTTGCATCCTTCAAGAAACCGAGGCTATAGTTAGTGAGACCCCAAGGGATGAGCAAGAGAGAGAGAGAGAGAGAGAGAGAGAGGCAATTTGTTCTGCCTGTTCACAGAGAGACTGCCATTTTTCAAAATTCCATTATAATAATCTAAAATTGCTTACCGTCATCAAAGACTTCTCACTGTCGTCAAAAGAATATTTTAAAGCGTTCCATGTTCGCATTACCGTAACATTTTTGGTGTTTGAAAAAAGAAATAAAGGGCCATGTGTTACTCAAGGTCAAAGATTTTCGTGTGCCGTATTAGACAATGTCAGGTGTGTTTTAGCCAAACACACACAAGTACAAATGTTCCAGTTATTCCCAAAGTGGGTTACCCCAGATTTCTGGGCTGTTTTTAGGTTCCCCAGCCCAACAGAGTGTTCCTGATGAATCTGTAGCATTTGCGTTTGGAAAATGATAACCCAGCCATATATAAGTGCGGGAAAATTTCCACAACAAACCCTGGAGAAGATCCATACTATGGGTATGACCTTGAAATTCATTACCTCACCAAGACAGAATATATTTCACTGGAGCATTTGACGTTGAAGGTATGTAATATCTCAGCACGTATACAGAGAATGTAATACTGTTGTTCCCTTCCAACTCCTATAGGAAACATCTGCCAAACCTGTTGTTTTATGCAATCCAATAATATTACATGCATGAAGTTTCCCTCAGAACCTCCACACAACGTTTGCGTTTGTTGCATTTGACGGATGCCTCTAAAAATAGTCTTAAAAGGTTTGGTTTGCCCATCAAAACAGTTTGGGTTGAATTGCTTCTGAAATGATGAAGTTGAAAACCAGCAGTCAGCCCACACGTGACATTTCCCTCGTTCCTCTGCTCTACTTTTATTTCCCTGCCTCTCCGAAGGAAAATAGAACAGAGCTTTCCCATGAGGCTTCTGGAACAGAAGATTTATTACCTGAGCTGATATCTGCATGATGGATAGAGCAGTAACGGTTGGTTATTTCAGATGGTGAGATGCCCAGAAGGGAACAGGTAAAGAAAAAACGGGTTCATTAGTGCTTAACCGTCCCGGAGCAAAATCAAATCATATATATGTATTTTGATTAAAATGATCACCTGTCCTGAGACCACATCTCTGCACTATATGAGGTCAACAAGGTTAACATATATGATACACATCTGCTTATCTTTGTACCGTTATCCTTGCGCTTTTATTATGTACTTATTTTGTAGTTTTGTTTTGTTCCTGTTTTCCCTTCTTGATTTTTCACACCTGTATTTGCTACCTTCATAGGCCCCTGCCCAGCTAACAATTTTAGTTTAAAAATGTCCATGTCCAAACTTTAAAAATGTTGTTTTACATTGGACATTTAAAACGTGCAGTTTTTTAGACATTGAATTTGTCGTTTGTGACCGTTTGTGACCTTTATATTATATTTTACATGTAGCATCTTTGCATAAGCTGCCCTTTGCCTAGAACTTGTCTCACGCTTGTCTCATGTTTTTTTACCAATAATCTCAAAAACAATGTTTTATGTGTGTTTGATTCTAAAGCATCATGGTAATAAAACTATAGAACCTATGTTTCACTCCTTGTTTCCACGGTAACGCCAGCACATGCTGTACCCGACCTACATATGTCCTGTATGAACACAAACATGTTAGACCATCTGCTGGCAGGATTCAGGATTACCGCATTCTCACACACGCGCAGATGTGTGTACAATTCAGTCTCACACTCTTTCTTACTTCTGACTAAAAATAGATATGAAAACGCGTTATATTTAGTTGTCTGTTCAGACATGCTGTGTTGTGTGCTAATATTGGCACAAAAGCTCCTTCATGTATTTCAAACAAAGACAACAGCTGTTCAGTTGCATAACATTATGATCACATTTTTTATATTTTGTATTTATTTTATATTTTTTATATTTCTATCTTTGTATATATGTATATACACAAAGACAGATGAATATATATATATATAGATATATAGATATATAGATTAGACCAACAAATCTTAGTTTCATTTCTGTTTGTGTGTGTGTGTGTGTATTTACTTAACCTTACAATAGGGAGAAATTTGTACCCAAAAGTGAGCATTACCTAACAAATCTCAATACCTATTTTTGGGTACGTCCTCATTTGTAAAAACGCTATAAAAGTATAGTGAATAAAGTTTTATTAAAATTGTAAAAATGCAGAACGTTTTCTGTTAGGGTTAGAGTGTGGATTAGGGTTAGGTTATAGTGTTTATAACTAGCTGTGTGTGTTAAAACAACAGAAGTCTATGGAATGTCACCATTTAGATAGAAGTAAACGTGTGTGTGTGTGTGTGTGTGTGTGTGTGCGCGCGTGTGTGTGCGAACATCACTGAAACAGTCTGTTATGTGTTACGAGTCGAGGTGATGATTCACACATCCTGTCTGCACAAGTGACTCAACATCTCATTCACAAATAAATGAACAGATGCTTGTATGCGCACGCTTAGAAAGGAGCCAAACACTCTCCGCCGAGTTCTCAAACGCGCTCTCGTCTACCCGACAGCAACATCACTTTCTTTTAATCAGCCTGACAAACACACTCCGGGTGTCCTGAGTTTGCCTGAAGCTACCATACGGAGAAATTCAATGAGGATCAGGAGAAAGACAGACATCCACCAATCGCACGTCTCATACGTTATTTAGATCGACAACTCCTGTGAAGCTTCAGACCTCACACCAGAACCCCAACCTGCTCTGAGACCAAGCGTTAGAGATAAAGAGAGAGAGTGAATGTTAAAGGAAGAGTAGGCAATTTTGGAGAGGCTAGCAATAACAAGCTAGCTTTCAAAGCGCACGGTCCTCTAAACTCTAAGGCTTCTGTTAAGAGGCTCTCCGAAGCCACGCCTCCCCACATAGTGTGCAGAGGTATGCAAATATATAGTCTGACAGGCAAGTAATACATCCTATCATTGCATTCGGACCGACAGCACAAAAATGTTTCTGGAAAAGATTACCTACGCTGTCTTTAAATGGAGCTAAACACCAATAGTAATATAATCTGTAGTGTGAGAAACATGACAAGTTAATTACATGCCATAACTACGCCAAAATTTTGTGAAAACAACACAGTAGAAGACAAACACTCTAAATATATGTTTTAATGTTTAAAATATGTCTCATAGACTTTCTCTGTTATCAGCCATTTAACATTACACACACACACACATTGAACTGTTAGTTGAACTTTTTAAACATTATATAACGCACATCAAAAAAAGTTACTTTCAAGGTGTAAGTGGAATGTTTAAAAACATTACAAAATTAAATATATGTTCACATAATGTTCTTTTAACCAAGCAAAAATGTTACTTCAACATTTATATTCCTAGAACATTCAAAATAAAATTTTTAATGGTTTTGTTACTTGATGGAAACGTTAAGAAAACATCCTTACAACCTATTGTTAGCAGTCAGATTTTCCCCTCTCTTCTGCCTGACAGATCATCTGAGGACAGTCTTCTAAAGACTGTGGACTCCTCAGGACTGTGTCTGTTCTTGTGACACCATCAGCCAATCAGCACCCATCAGCCGTCATCAACCAATCACTAATCGTCATGATGTCACATATGGCCCTT
Source organism: Botia kubotai (assembly GCA_036877585.1). Taxonomy (NCBI): domain Eukaryota; kingdom Metazoa; phylum Chordata; class Actinopteri; order Cypriniformes; family Botiidae; genus Botia; species Botia kubotai. The sequence continues at coordinate 4,287 of JAZGTI010005747.1, read as the reverse complement.
GGCATTTGTGGGCTCAGAACATATTTATTCCACAGCACTGGACGGTTCACAGAGTGTCTTTTAATGAGCTGATGGGGGAGTCAAGTGTGTTATTCAGAGTTTTCTTAAATCCCTGGGCAGGATCATTAAACGCTGGTTTAATTCATCTTTTATTTAACCTCCTCTGTCTTTATGCTCTCTGGGGAGTTTTGTGTATATTATATTCATATCACTCATTTCATTTATGTATTTTTGTCTTACTGTGTTTGTACATACTGTGTTTTGCGAGGTTCTAGTGAAACTGCTAAAAAAAAGCTGTTCTGCCAGACACATCACACCCAAGCTAGCCCACACATAGCCACAAGTAAATATGGTCCATCTTTTTTGGTGGTGCAGTTTTTGGCACTACACATATTTGGCAAATGTGATTTGAAAGTGTTTTTAAACGTTCCTTTTTTCCCAAAAAAAAAGCCCCAAGGATGATGTGTTACATGTAAGTTTAGGCCTATTACATTTTTGCATGTACAATCATTGGTTTGAAAGGCATTTTTAGTGAATCTCACGAAAACAATACACTGCTTTTATTGTACTGTATGTACAATATACAGCGCTGCGGTATTCGTAATAATTCTATAGCGCTGTGGTGTTACGAACGGTACAAAACAACACATCACTAATATCGTGGAGACAGCGACCTCTGGTGGAGACGAGGATTTATGGGCGTGGAAACGCATTTGAAAACGTACTGAATATACACTTGTTGGATCAAACAGGGAATAGTGATCAAAACTCTGCCACCAAAAATATGGACCATATTTACTTACTTTACCAGTTTCCTTGAAATTGTTTTGGTATTTAAAATACACCTAAAAATAAATGTTATTCATCTAAATATCTAAATGCGTCATATTATATATACCTGTATATTATACACATGCATATATACATACATATATACACACACACATAAATATATATATATATATATATATATATATAATTCCAGCTACAAATTAAAGGTTGTAGGAACGTTTCCATTAACTAACAAAAACGTTCAAAATGTTATTTTGAAAGTTTTTAGACGTTGTATTATTAACCTTATTGATTGGACGTTATTCAAACTTTTTTAATTCTGTAACGTTTTCAAAACGTTCCACCAACAACTTAAGAATAACATTTCGATATATAAGGTGCACATCGTTCAGAAAGCGTTCTACCAACGTTACTGCGAGAACGTTTTCTGATAACTTGAGAGAACATTTAGAGAACGTTAGCCAATGTTCTGTGAACGCTCTATTAGCTGGGACAACGTCTGGCAACCAGAAAGTGTCGTCGTTTCGAACAATGTAGCTATTGTTTAATATCATTTAAAATTCAAATTCATTCACAATTCTATTTTCGCCAAATGTTTTGTCTGAAGTTGAATTGATGAATCATCATTCTGAATAAATTCTTTTAATTTTGTGTTGTGTGCAAATACTTCTGCGGTTTTAGGATAGTGTCTTTCCAGTGAACACAAAGCACAGAGGCATCTTTCGGGAAAACGGGATTGTGTGTCCGGGAATGTGCGTGAGCCCTTTCAGAGTCACCCCGCACCCCGCCCCGCCGCCCACGCACGCGTGGAGGAGACGGAGCGGATGAATTCGGTTCAACAACGCACCGAAACTTGCTGAAACTCGAGAAGTCGCTTTCAAACGGGTCCTGCCGTGCGTCGGTCTTCACGGTAAGCTATACTTTTGGGTTTCGACTCGCTAAAGCTTTTGCATTCATCGCTCATCGTTTCTTTGAGACAACGGGGTAGATCTTCCACCCTGTGGGCGAGTTTTTGGGGGTTTAAGTGCTGTTACGAAATCCACTGTTTCTTTTGAGAACATGTTTCTGTGGCGCTTTTGTTTAAGGCGCACACGTTGCGTCGCTTTCTATCTGCAATAAACACTTATCTTATACTGTGAGATCAGGTACTCAAACGGGCTGCTCTTTATTTGGGTCGTCTTGTTGTTAAATTCTCATAAGATTGTTCATTCAATTCTGAAACGTCTCAAAACAAGTTACTGTATCAAACATGCGAATCCAAATGGAAACGTACATTAGTTACATGATATGACGTTGCGAGTTTTATTTGGATACATGTTGCACAAATACTGGTTATACAGTTCACTGTTTTCTCGATAGTTGTAAAACAGTTTGCATGAATGCGTAAACAATTGTCTCAAACTGTAAGAAGCTACAATCTTTTTACATGATCTTACCTTGCGTGATTAATTTAAAGCTGCAGTCCGTAACTTTTTTTGTGGTTAAAAATGAACAAAAATCAGTTATTGAGCAAGGACATAACAGATCAGTGTTCCAAACGGTCTGCTTACCTTACCCTGATTCACAACAGTAAGTGTATAATAGTGATTTATAATATAATTTGTCGGGAAATATTAGTTTGGCATCATTTGACTTCAACATACGTAATAAAAAGTACGTAAAGTGACCGGCAGTGTACTTATATAATAACTGTTTATTGATCATTTGTAACCCCAAAACTTTATAGATTGCACCTTTAAATATTTTAATTAATACAATTTATTCATAGTAAGTGCCTTTAATTATGGCTCTGAAGAGGTTTTGGGTGGCATGCTTATTATAATCTCTAGTCCAGTGAATGTAATTCACTTGGAATTGTTTTGACATATTATTGACGCATTCATGTCATAAGGTCAGTGGTTACAGGCTTTAATGCTGTGCATCATGATGTTGTGGAAATGAAACTTAAGATGTTTATGAAATGACATTCATCTAGAATGAATCTTCTGTTTTTTTTCCCCACAGGTCTTTTTGATCATTTCCAGTAGCCTCTGTTTATTACGATACACTGAGAGCTGTTAGCCGGTCAGCAGCCATGCGTGTGTGTTTGCTGTATTTGTTGTGTGTGGCGTTTGTGTGCGTGTTTGAGGAGTCGAGTGCCTGTTTGATGATCAGTGAGGTGAACTGTGATAACCCCAGACTGGACACTCAGGAGTTTGTTGAGTTGTACTTCGAGGGCACGAATCCTGCCTTTCTGGATGGGTACACGCTTGTGTTCTACAACGGTAATGGAGATCGGGCCTACCGCATCATAGACCTCACCGGACATCAGACGGATCAGCGCGGCTACTTCCTTATTGGATCAGCAGAATTGACTCCCCGTCCCGCCATCTCGCTCCCGCCCAACTCTGTTCAGAACGGACCCGACGCCATTGCGCTCTACGGGCCCAACTGGGCTCCAGTTTTGGAGGGGGGGCAGGTTTCAGGGGTGGGTTTGTTGGATGCCGTAGTGTATACTTCTCATAAATCAGCGGAAGGTGCCGACGGGCTCGCGTCGGTTCTGACTCCAGGCTCGGTTCCGTACGTGGAGGATGAGAAGGCTCTGGAGGGGGATGAATCGATCCAGCGCTGTTGGCAGTCCAGTAACCTTTGGACATTCCACACTGGCCAGCCCACCCCTGGATGGGTCAACCATTGCCCCCTTCCGACCCCCGGACATGTTTGGATCAATGAGGTGGACCTTGGTGGGCCAGACAAGCGGGGGCTTGTGGAACTCAATGTTGGCATGGCAACGGAATCTTTATCTGTGGTGCTTTACGATGTCACCACAGATCTGATAAGCACAAGTGTTGAGTTCAGCGCAAAACAGGCCGGAATCTTTACTGTGTCTGTGGATGCTGGTGGTCTGAAAGGTACTGTTGCTTGTACACGTTTGTTAAGCTGATTTAAAGGGACAGTGCACCCAAAAATGAAAAGTCATCGTTTACTGACCCGCATGTTGTTCTAAACCTGCATGACTGACTTTATTTGTGCTGAACACAAAGGAAAAAAAAATCTATTTTGTTCCATTAGTCGTTTTCCTTTTCTTATCTTGAAGAGTGGTGATAAAAATCATTAATTTCCATTGTAAAGAAAAACTTTGATCATGATTACTTCATGACAGAATAGTGCCTTTATTTCTTATTAATATTTTAGACGCACCTCTAATGAAGGTTTTTTTGTTCTTGAGTTGTTGGTTTTGAAGCATTGCTCAGACACGCACGTCAGTCTCAGTCGTAAACCTTTGAATGTCATTTTAATCTCTCAGCGCCACAGAGTGCAGCTTTGGCAGTTTATAAAGGCCCGGCTTCGAACTTTCCTAAGGACGGCCCCCTCAGCCACCAGCAGCCAATCGATGCCTTCGTTTATGGTGACACAACACGCATGCCCAGTAACAACCTCACCGAGACACTCATACCTGGGAGAAAACCGCTAATAATCACAGAAAGGTAATCAGTGTGTATTTGCGTATTGTTT
>JAZGTI010005746.1:0-24799 GCA_036877585.1 Botia kubotai | reverse complement strand
TTCTTATGGCATACGTAAACAAATTATGTTAGACATTTTCTCAGAAATATGTATCTTTAGTTATTAGTGCAATTACTTTTAACCAGCTTGTGCCAAGGTGATGTTTAGTGGATGTAAAGGTATGAAGTCTGTCTGCCTCTACACAGGTGTCTAAACAGAGTAACTGGTGTTGGTCAGCAGATGGATCATGTGACCACTAAATCTGATAACCAGAAAGTGTGTAATATTCATTCATAATTTAAAAACACCATGTTTGAAAAGTGTGCTTGTACTAAAAATGGCCATCTTGTACTAAAACACATACCACCTGGTTGACATTTTATTATTAAATGCAATTGTCATGCATTTTAAAGTGTTTATATAATTTTACTTCCACTGTATATTTCTGACAGATAACTATGAATCTTTATATAGTGTATGTGTGTTTAAACAAATCAACATTGCTCACTTCTCCGACACCTGCATGTAGGGATCCTGGCAGCGGTTGGAATCCACACACTGATGCCCCCCATGAATGTTCACACAGATCTGTCCCTCCCCACACTGATGAGTGATTGTTTCACACTCGTTCACATCTACAAACAGAATTATTCAGAGACACTGAAACTGAAGAGACTGTGTGAATAAATGTGAGTCATGTGTTATTGTTATTAATGCTCTGTTTTGTGTGTTTGTTAGCAGATCTATTTTTAACCTTCCTTTAACCAGACAAGCTAATTCAGAACAAATGTTTTTGTTCACTGGTGAGAGTGGTTCTCAACAAGTCTTTTCTGATAGGGTGGATTTTTGTTCAAAAGAGGGAAGAAAACAATGGCTGTCCGTCTGATCAAACTATTTTGGCAATTACTTGGTAGAAGCACGCTAAAGGAATTGAGGTAAACATGGATCACAATGTTTAATTGAATTACTGGATGGTGAAATTAATATTATTTGTATTTTTCATACTTCTTTTTGTAATTTTTGTTTTTTTCTGTGCATTAAACAAATTTGGTACTCTGCTGTGTTGCCTGATGTGAAATTTGGGTCCTGAAGCAAAACCAGTTGGGACCCACTGTGGAGTAGTATAAAAGTAAATAACACAGATTCTTTTGCAATATGGGAGACTTTTACCCTGGCAGAGTCGTGTTCCAAGTAGCTCATAGCCATCTGGACAAACACAGGAGAATGTTCCGGGCTCATTCACACACTGAAACTGGCAAAGGTAACTGGAATAGCTGCACTCATCATTATCTGGAAGGACAGGAACAAAACTGATGCACACACAATTCACTTATGGGTCAAAAGTGGATAATGTCACTTGTTATGCATTGAACACGAACCATTGCATGTAAAGCCATCTGATGCCAGGTCATAGCCCTGATCACAGCGACACAGGAATGTACCATAGGTGTTGTAACATCTATGCTGACATGGTGCTCCCATCTCACACTCATTTACATCTACGGAGAAAGAACAGAGATGTTAAATCTGACCTATGTGTGGAAGAAACAAACGAATCTGGAGTAGATGACGACGACCTTGGAACGTTCATTTTCCGGTGCGCTGTTCCTTTAAAAAACGTATTCCGAAACCGATGCGCTAATGATGTGGGTGTGTGAGCAGATTTTGCCTGTCAGACAGTGTATGCGGTTTAAAGACTCACCAACACAGGATCGATTGTTTCCCGCCAGCTGGAACCCAGGCTCACACTCACAGGAGAAAGACCCGGGGACATTTACACAGCGATGCTGACAGTACCTGTACCTGCACTCGTCGATATCTAACAGATGACAAAGGCCACTTAGACACACACCCTTAACACAGACACTAAAGATACAGCCATTGTTTTAAGACAGATGCTATATAGAGCATTCTTCACTCACCCACACACTCTATGCCAATCTTGTTGTAGCCATCAGGGCACTGACAGGTGTATGTTCCCACTGTGTTGATGCACTCTTGACTGGGTTGGCAGTCATGCAGTTGCAGCTCGCATTCATTGATGTCTGTTCAACACATTCACACACAAAGTCCTTAAAACAACATTCCAGTAGTTTAACTGGAAGCGCATGGCGCTTGCAATGCCAAGGTCATGGGTTCGAATCCCATCTAATGCACATACTCCTAATATGTATACCCTGAAAGCAATGTAAGACTTTTTGGATAAAACTGTCTCTCAAATGCATAAATGCAAATGAGCTTCAAGGTTCCTCTTACAATGGTGTATATTTTGAATATAAAACCGTCTGTATGTGGTGCTTTTCTGCTCAGAACCATCTCAGAAACTTAAATAACTCACCAACACAGGTTTCTCCTTGAGCACTGTAGCCAACAGGGCAGGGGTTGAAGGCCTCATTAGACTCGACAGGCAGACTGCTTTCTGATTGGCTGGAGGGCTCGGGGGCGTTGATAACGGAGGCGGAGCGAGGAAGGCACAGGTAACCACCATAGTGGTTAAAGCATTTCATGTCTCCTTGACATGCCTCCTGTATGGTCTCACATTCATTTATGTCTGTGTAGAAGACAGAAGAGGATTTGAGGTTTTCATTAGGTAACACATTCATTAACATCCAAAGGCAGCCAGTTGCAGAACAAGGACAGAGGGACTGTGCATGTGACATTTCACCATCACAAGATAATCAGAAGACAAATGTATCACTTTCTCATCATCTCTGGCACATGACCTTCCACCCACCTCGACAGAGTTGAGTTTGCGCATCCCACTCATAGCCATCTGTACATTCCTGGCAGAAATAAACAGTTTATTATCCGAGTGTCATTTTAATCATTAGCAGTCACACTGAAGCACTTTAATTTAAAAGAAAATTGTCTAACGCTAACCAATGTCTGATAGCATTCCATACCACACACACACACACACACACATTTATATATTATATACAGAGAGAGAGAGAGAGAGAGAGAGAGAGAGGGAGGAGCAAAGCAGGTAAACTGTGCATGATATTTACATGTTCAAGAACGAGGGGGGACAGAAGATTACAGAAGATGAAAAAGAACATGGACTATTATTACAATTACTTACTGTGTAAATTTCACGTTCAGCAGGAGACTGGCAGATTGAAGCAGGAAGAACAACCAGACCCACGCAAAGTAGCACATATGTGGCCTTCATAGTTACAGGGTACAGAACACAACCAGAGGCGTGCACACACACACACAGCTGGATGAACAAATGTCTAGATGTCGTTATACACACCCTCAAGTCACAAAGCCAGCCAATCAGAGAGAGAGTAGACGTGCAAAAAGGTCAAACAGTTCCTGTCTCTGTAAATATATGGAGGTGGTAGACAGACAGACAGGTGGGTGAGGCCTTGTAAAAACAATCACATCAAGGGTTATTGCAAATAAAACTGTTACCAAGAACAGCACACACACATATACACATTTGTTACACACAGGTCTACCAACTGAACCAGCATCAAACAAGCATAAACCAGCCTGAACCAGCATGGAAGTTCATACCGATCTAAGCCTGCCTTTTAAAATAGGATGTTTACCCTAATATGGCTTAGAATTCTTAACACATACTACTCCATGGTATGTGGAGTGATAAGGTCTCATAGAATTTGAGAGTGATATTGATCTTCGATCAAAGCAACAAAGCATGGGAAAAAGTCTAACAGCAATACACAGAAACAAGTTGGTGCATATAATCAGATATTGAAAGACAGACACTGAAGAAAAAACACAGTGGCAGAACTGTCATTGATTTCTACAGCATTGCTTTTCTGTTTGTTCTGGAACAGTAAAGCTGACCTGCCCAACAGAGGCAGAAACATGCCCAGTGCCTGTGCGCTGCAGGATATTACAACACAGGCAATTCCATGTGCTCAGATCCTTCTAAAAACAACCCACCAACCCTGTCTGCAATCATTAGCTCCAACTGCTTCGATTTTAGAAGTTTGTTGCATGAAAACACAAACTACAGAAATACTCACACATCTTGTATTAGTGTCACCCTTGCTTATTCCTTGGTTATTTGTTTTATTATTAAATATTAGAAAAGTTGAAAAAAAAAACAATAAGAAGTAATAATGCCCTGAAATGATAAATGCATTTTCTCATACATGCTTCATCATGCTAGAGATTACACATATACTTCTGTCCATATATATGCCTTAATGAGATCATTTAGATTCCAAAAACAAATTTTATTAGTTCATTTTCCTTCTGTGCTCAAATGTCAACAAAACACTTAAAACAGATGATAAACATGATTTTAAACTCACTTCACTTGATCCACTTTCTGAAGTCCAGTCGTACAGGTAAATAAAGTTTGTTTTTCTCAAAGCCTCTCTCGTTTGGCGCGTTTTCCCTCCGTTTCTGTGCCTATGATCGGTCTTCTAATTAGCAGACTGTTTAGAAGCTCCCATCTTACTACATACAGGACCTGGGCAGCAGATGCTGTTTTACCAATGTAAAGTGTATAATGAATGTGAGGAAGAGGGCAATGCTGGTGTGCATGCTTTAGAAAGCAGCTTAGGACAGCCCATTTCTCCCCCTCCACCCACTCCTGCACAACCCCTGCATCTCTGCCACCCTTCAACCTCCTCCTTGTTTTTATCAGCCCCTAAGGGTTCGAATTCCTGGTTTCCAGCCTAAATCCAAAATTCATCACTCAAGTGAAAACAGAAAAATGCAGCATGCACAAATAGTACACACTTAGTACACACAAATAATAAACACAAAACACAGAGGCTTTATTTGCCAAAATCCTGTGCCTCACATATATTTACAGGCCTTGGGCATTTTCATTCTTGGGCATTGGGCCTTCTTGGAGACCATTTAACACACTTTGTCTTGTAAGCTGCAGATCCTGCAGAAAAGGAATGCAGACACAAATAACAGGGGTAAAAAAAAAAGAGGCAAATGCCTTTTGGTTTTACTGTAACACTCCACCCGGTGCCAGGAATGTCATGTGTCTTTATTACACAAAGGTTTGAGCACCATTAGGACAATGGCTTTAATGGAAACAACAGAGAAAGCCTGCTTTTAGAAACAGCAGGGGTACTACAGCTGCAGTGCAACTCCCATGAGGAGACTGGTGGACATTTCTGTAGAAATTTAAAGAAAATTTTCCACGACCATTTGTAGGGGCAGTGGGGGTGACATCTGTCACAGTTCTGGGCCTTTATAAGGTAGTAAAAGTGTTCCCCATACGTCCAACACCAGAGCTGACCAGCCAACTGTAGCCCCCTGCTGCTGACCCCCCCCAGGGCACGTTCACTCACACACTCGCACAAACACACAGTCAGGTAGCAGTTTCACTGTGGGAAAACACACATGAACACTTTAGGAGGGGATAATTGCCTGATTAGTAAATAGACCATTAAACACACAAAATGCAGAACATTTGTTTTTTTTTTTACAAGTTAAATCACAACCCACTGTACAAGAACAACTCTATGAACAAGACAGGTAAAATGAGGGCAGAGAAGTTAGTAAATACATTTACAAATGCAAAAGATACAGAAGTAGTTTTAACCATTAAAACAGGTTGAAGACTAAAGATTTGGTCGAGCTAAAATAAAAACCAGCGCAAGAATAACGGTCTAATCGTGGTACATTTTTAAAATGCAACTTTTGATGACATCCATGTATCTGTCCCAAACTGCTTGATGCCTGTGGAGGAAAACAGCAATATGTTTAAAACATCAAAGGAATCTTCAGAACCACAACACACAAATGCATTTCTACTAACCTGAAGGCCTCAATTGTGTGTGCAGAGCTGCTGTAGTGGGTGAGGAAAAGCCTGAGGTCTCCAATCGTCCACTTATCTGACCGGCACGGTTCAATAAACTTTGGAGAACAGATATCATTCTGTCAAATTTAACCTGGGACTATTATTGATAGCAAATGTTTCATTTCATCTTGTGTGTGCTTATACTGTTAGCATTACCTTTTCTACAAGGTCGATGAATAGATCCCGGACATCTTTGGTGTGAGTAAGTTTTGAAGCGATGTTAACGAGAGCTCTCGATAAATTCTGTGGAAATTCACCCACAAAGGTAAAAATTAAGTGGGTTTCTAAAATCCTGCATGACACGTACTGCAATAATTCTATAGCACTTAAAGGTCTACAGTATAACAAAACTCAGGAATGCTAAGAGTTTTTTTATCCAACAAATATTTTTGTTGAAAATAAACAGACCAAATTTGTTACAAGAATATATATACAGTAGTTTTATCCATTTTTATCCAATAATTCTATGGCACTTAAAGGTCTAAAGAACATAACAAAACTCCGGAATGCTAAGAGTTTTTTTATCCAACAAATATTTTAGTTGAAAATAAACAAACCAAATTTGTTACAAGAATATATATACAGTATAATTAAAAAAGGAAAAATTCTCACCTTAAAATTGGCCTCCATCTCATTAAAGACTTTAATTTTTCCCTTAAGTTGAGCACACACCAAACTACAATGTAAGCAGAGAGAGGGAATATATAAGAGAGCATGTTTGCTGTAAGCTTCACGCATGACCATCTGTACACTTAACTTGCATGCCTTTTGTGTTGATCCAGCATCTCCTTATCAGTAACCAAAATCTTCAAGTCTTTCAAGTCATGCAGAAACTCCTTTTCTAGATCAACATCCATGTCCTCCATCATGTTGTCTGAGAGAAAAAGTATGAAAAAACACAAACAGCATGTGAATGTGTACACTACTGTACTTCCTATCCTATTTGTTTTAGTTTCAGTATAATTTCTTTCTCATTTTGGACTCTTTTGTGCTCCATAAAGAACATTATATGGCTTTGTGACACCATGGTAATGACAAAATATGAAGATGGCAGAATTTTTATTTAAAACATCTTACCAACCGCTCCCACAGTCCAGTAGCTGATGAGCTGACCGGCGCAAAAGGCGAAGTCCTGGAAAGACAGGTACTGCAGTTTTCTCTTTCCTGTCTCAAAACGGCTGTTGGCGAAGAACACAATGGCAGCATAGTCCCTGTAGGGAGACATGGCTGAGTCATTGAGAGAAAAAATGACAGAGAAGTGAAAGGCGATGAGACGGAGAGGAGCAAATGAAGGAGTGAATGGAGAAGAGAGACCGAGCAAAACAGTGAGAGGATGAACAGTGATATTAATTCTTAAAGTGCATATAAATCACCATCTTGTAACATGCGTGTGTCATATTTACACTGGTTGGACTGGTAATTTTGAAAAGATCACACTGTTCTGTTACATTGGTATACGTATAACATGCTTCACAATGATCCAAGCCCCACCTTGCCAGAACATCAGACAGGAGAAAGTGACGCTGGATGTTCTCCACTAGGGGGCCTTTAAGCTCTTCCACCACTTTGAACACACGCTTGAAATTGTCAAACTGAGAAAATGGCAAAAACGTTTGAAATCACACATCTTCCTGTTTATTATCTCACAGAATGATGGACAAATCCTCACAAAAACATAACTTAAAATAACAAACAAATTCTGTCTACTCTTGAACCATAAATAAAATATAGTAAATACAATGATCTATTCAAATTAACCTAATAAACTTAACATAATAAATATCGCAAACAGACCATATTTCCTTCAAATACCATTTTCAATCTTTGATTTACTGAGATAATAAGCATAAGATAACAAGTAAATAAACGTTTCTAATGAAGCATTCAAAAAGCACACGAGTGTCTGCACCACCTGTCGCCGACAGCTCTTGAGTGCAATCCCAGTCTTTGAACTGATGTCATCCAGGTCTTTTTTGGTCCCTTTGGAAAGCTTCTTCCCCAGCACCTCCCTGGCAAACACACTGTCAAACTCATAGTACCTATAGGACAAATGTGGCAACAATGAAGGTTCACTAAAACGCTGATGCCATCATACTAACAGTGTTTTATCAACTGAATATTAAAGGCGATATGTGTCATTTCTGCCACACTGCCATCACCAACTGGAATTTAGCAAAAACAATGACCCTGTCTTTCACTGATCAGAAAAACAGTTACGCCCAAACTCACACCATTGGTTGAGCCCATGCTGCTAACAAAGCATTACATGATGGATCGAATAAGAGAATCAACCTTAGAATTACCTAGTTAATAATACGGGTATTACCACAGACCTCTCAATAAGCATGGCTTGACGGTGAGGAGGAATCTGAAACAGAAGCTGATTGGCCACTTTGGAAGGAGACTGCAGGAGCCGTTCACACATCTGGAAAGTTCTGAACTGGTCCATCGTGTCACTGTGCAGAACCTCTGCATTGGCTTCACACTCCAGTAAGGCACCTGCTTCCATCCGCATTCTCACTGCATCTGTGACTATGAAATGTATAACAACACACAAAATGCTAAATATAACACAGCATGCATTAGATGGTTGCATTAGATGCAGAATAATAATTTTAATAAACATAGATTTAGAAACCATAATTCTTAAACCAACAGTTATAATCTAGTAACCTGTGTATCCATCCAACCATAGCTGGTAAACATCTTCATCCAGGACAGTGGTATTGCCCACAAACACATCTAATTCCATAGACATGTTCCTTCGAAGTCATAAAAATAATATGACATAATCAAAACGTGACAATTTGATACATAAAACATTTGTATTACTGCTTTGATTAATTGACAACTTTGACAATTGGAACTAAACATTTGGACACCACAGGATGTACTTTAAAGAGGACAACTTCACGATGCATTTAACAGTTTGTACTATTATCATTTTTGTACGTCTAAGAAGTCAACTTTTATGAAATGTGCACAGATTTAGTCAAACTTAAAGATTGATCACTGTTCTTGCTTTGAGCTAAACTTACCGTATCGGTTATTTATTGCACGGTCACTGGAAGGTCACGAATAATGAAGACGATCGTTAGCTGATACTGAAATACTGCAGAAAGTGGCGCCTGCGATATCGCTCTCTGGGACGCATCTGCGACCTAGTAATATTGCGCAGTCATAAATACCAAAGAACACCTTTCATTCAGTACCTGTCCTCGAAATTAAAGCAAACCACATTACCTATGCACGCTTATTGATATTATGGTAAATGTACATAGGCATAAAATACTCGGTATCGTGTGGTTGGGTTCGGTTTAAAGCTTCTAGTTTGATTTTGGTTTGACTAGTTGAACTACATTCACCATAGACATTGCCCTCTGTCGACCGTTCATGCGCAGTTATTCGGAATCTGCTGGTGTGTGACTGCCACCTGCTGCTAAGGAATAAACAGTTTTAATACGGGCTTAGTTTTATATATAAAGCTTTAATATGTATTTATAGTTCCTATCTGGGATTGAAATCAATGAATAAATGAACTGTGGAGTTTATGTATTTCTCGACAGTTTGTGAATACATTGTGAATACACATTCATTAGGTGTTTTGATTCCACTATCTTGTCTTGACATAACAATTGTATAGTATAATAATTGTATAATAATTGCATAGTTTCTGACTCAGACTTTTGGTTAAACACTTTATTTAGCAACATGGGTATTTTACAACAACAATAAGTGAACATGTATTGATTGATGTATTGAACTTTTGCATTACAAAACAATTTTCTTCCCAAAACCTTAAAACAGAACTCAGAAGATTTTAAAAAGTATTGTGTTTTCAGCAGCAACATTTGTCTTTATATTCAAGTTTTATATGCTATGAAAAGGCATCTGTTTTTTAAAAAGGTGAGGGACACGTTTAGGCTTGAGTATTGATTATCTCCCAAAAAGGGAGAGAATGAACAAAGAAATTTCTGAATGCAGGGTTGTCATGTCCCCTTAGTTGTATTTGTTACCTCTGAGGTGAAAGGATATTTAAAAATATTTGAGTCTGTGGTTCATTATAAAAACAAGTAAAACTAATCGTGCATGCAAAATAATGATTTACGGTAACATGGAGATATATAGTACTTCTTTAACAAATATAGGCAATATCAGTTACAAAAGGGCTGCTCTGAACCAGCAGACGCAGCAGTAAACACGACCAGCATTATTCCTTATTCTTTGTTTGGGTCACTCAACTTGCAGATTGGCATATGTGCCTCAAATACCAACTCTAGTCTTTCTTGCTCCCTTTTAAGTGCAGCGATCTCTTCCTCTAATTTTGACTTTACGTCTTCCAAACGGTCTGTCTCCTGAAACAGAAAGCACAAGGTCAGGGCATTTGGCTAGACCTCTTTACAATATGCGGTACAGACACTCCAGATACAGCAAATGATTAAAGCCACGTGTGTCAAAGGTATGTTGAAGGCATATTCAAACTCACATTCTGTAACGTATCTATAAGCACTCGACGACGATCACGACATCTGGCAGCTGCTACTCTGTTTCTTTCCCTGCGGATCCTAATTCTTTCAAGCTCTTCAGAAGACATCTACAAAGGGTGAGCAGCAGGTGTAAATAGGGTTCAGGGTCTTCAAACCAATTTGATTTAATAACAAAGCTCAAGTCTAAATGGGTGATGGTGCTGCCATCTTATGGCTGATAAAAAGAAAGCAATTCTGCCCTATTCCAAATATGCTGTTCCTGTTACTCATCCATTGGCACCACTGACAATGTGGTCTGTTCTCTGAGTCTGCGCTTAAGATTCCCGCTCAAATACTGCATTGCTGACTCACGGCAGATGCCCCTTTGTGATTCAGGTGTGAGTCATTTTACTCTTTACCATAAATGAATGAGTCAACGGACCCTATTGAATCCACTTTCGCTATTTTCTGTGTCCTAATCTCTAAAAATATAAATACTTACATGCGTGTTGTTGTGTCTTACTGCACTGTCCCCTAGTGCTCCCACATACGGCTGGAGCATTGTGACATACAGGAACAGTTGGGCATGCTGGTGGGTATCAGTGAGGAAAACGTTCCCAAGGTGGTCTCTGTTTGGGAAAGAAGCGAGGACTGCAGAAACCACTGAAGATCTGGACTTGATGTTATTACATCAAGATTGGGATTGGATGTAATCCCCTCAGTGACATTCTGCAAATGTATGAAACAATTTTACAACAAAAACGCAACTGAATAAACTCTACATGGAAAAAGAGATTTGGGCAGTTGCACAGGGTTGCACTCTTTTACGTTAAGAACGGTTTTAAATGATTATATTAAAATAAATATAAAAAATATTAAATCCTCATTCCTCCTGATAGAAAAGTTACAGAAGTATTGAAAAGACGTCCTTGTTGTCTGCACTGCGTAATGCTTCTATTTAATGTAGCTGTTCTATACATATATAAGCAACCACCATTAAATAAAGTTACACACCTGCTGTATATGAACAGCCAATGCGTTTTCCGGACCCAACCATGCTGAAGGAATTTCGGATTCACGCCTGCGATAAGACGCTTCTCTACCTTCATTACGCGACATTTCCATGTTGCATTCCCAGAGTTCCATTAGCAGCGTCATGATAAAACAGATTGCTCTCCTAATTCATACTATTTCGTTTTGTGAAGATCAATCAGATCCATTATCTCCACAGTAAAGTATATGTAACCCAAAAGCGGTTAGCGTGGCAACAAAAAATTACAAAACTATGATAAATCCATCAGAGAGAATGAAACAATAAACCAAAACACGTGCTACAACTTCTTAAAACTGCTTCACCGCCTTACCTCCCTCACATACACCCACGCACTCTCCACTCCCATTTACCGCCTCTTCTCTTGCATAGACAGTATATCGACTGACTGTCGTTTATGATCTCTAAACGTCTGTCCAAGGGCGCCTAAACTGTCCATTCATTCACTATATTAAAGCTTAAAAAAAACAAGAAACATACCTGTTTAATACGAGTCGTTTGAGAGCTAGAGATTCATATTTAGCTCACACCCTGCACATCTTGGTTTTCAATTACAGCCATCTTTTGCCAAATAGGTGACGTGTAGGTTAGATATTTATGAATAAGCGAACTGTTGCAGAACTGGTAAAACATCCTTCATGAATCACGAGGTTAGAAGCGCCAAGTGGGACTGGCTACAAACGTTCGAACAAATTAAGAAACGATTCTTCATATTGTATGATCTGACTAAGAAGAAGGTTAAAAAATTCTTGTTTAATAAACTAACGCGTACAACTTAATGGTGAGGTTTAGATCTTACGCATAAGTGATAATATAACCAAGCATAACATGAAGGATGTTCAAAAGACATCTGGCTGAACTGTATGAGGAATATGACTAGGTCTATGTGTCATAATTTAAATTAAAACAAAAAAGGGAAAATATAACAAGACTTATTTTTATCAATGTCAGAACATACACGGTTAAATTGCCTATAGGAATATGACTAGACCGATAAAAATAAGACAAAACATTTAACATTTGTAATTAATGTCAGAACACATACAGTGACTTTGCATACACAGTTTATTTCTCCTTTAATAGGCGTTCTTGTAAAGACAAAATCAAGGACCGAAGTTTAACACATCCAATACACACCAAAGTTTAAAGCACATATCATAAGGGTCTGTATGCCCCAACAGAAATGTCAAAAAGTTTAGGGTTGTTCAGTGTCCCCTCTTTGTCCAAAAGAAAGTAAAACTTGTAACCTTTAATTTTAAGAGGGATGAATGAAGGTGATTCCTGCCTATGTGCATGACAGGCCACCTGAGTTAGAGGCACAGTTAAATGGCGAGCTCTAAGAGGTCCCAATGGTGACTGTGTAGACACTGTAACTTTTCCACCTCCTTTATGAAGAATTACACGACTGACAGAACGATGACTGAACAATGTTGCCACGCCCAGGATTCCTCCACCTATAAAACAACAAAAAAGCAACGATTTTAAATAACTGAAATAAAATACCACATGGTTGCCGTGGTTTTGCTAAGTAAGAAGTGTACTTTTGTCCTAACCTAAACCTTATTCCTTATCCCCTAAAATCAGAGGGAAATAATAGGTTGATAACCCCTAACCTTGTCCTACACCTAAATCTAACGTTGACCCAATCCTGATTGATTTGTAGAAATGTTGTAAAAGGACAATCATTGTTGTTAATCCAGGAACACATCTTACTTGGCAAAATCACGGTTATCAATGCGATTGCAAATTTTTGGCTTACCAATAATTAGGCATCCAAGAGTAAACCCATATCTCCACGCGTCTGATCCAAGATTCATGTCAAAACTGAAGAGTCCCGCTGACTCGGATTTGACGTTTTGAGGCTCACTGCTGTTTTCTCTCGTGTCTCGCAGACTAGTGAAAGCAAAATGGGCCAGATAGACCCAGAATAGGAACTGGCCACCACAAAATATGGCCAGAAGTCTGAAAAAGCCGGTCCGGTCGTGTTCAAAGAGTATTACATCCTTTGCAACAGCAGTAGACGTGAAGGTATAAGCATTCCTGACCGAAGTGGCGTTTTTTGGATTTCCGCGCAGATGGAAACGTAGTGTCCTCAAAATGTTTGACTGGAAGATGTCGTTGTCTTTAACGAACTGCGTCGATGTAAACACAAAACGTTTTAAAGACTGATTACCTGTTATTCGATAAGCTGAAACAAGTGTCCGACAGGACCTTGAACCAAATAACAAGAACTGAAACATCATGCTTTAACGGTTAGCAGTTACTCTAATAATGGTTGCGTGATTTATACAGTCTATTTTTAAACATTAAACATTTTGTATACAACTCAAATATTATCTAACGTGCTTGTAAGACGTTAGGGCGACGCCATGTTTAGTTTCTTCACTACGGATACGTCAATAGACCAAAAAGGTTAACTTTTGCGATTTGATTTGTTCAGTGACTACATAGTTTACAAAAAAAAAACGTATGATAGCTTCGAAATAATTATTTAATTATTTATATGATTTATTTTGACTCATTTTGCATTTCCGTTAGGTAATCAATAAGTTTGATGTACAACAAAAAATATAATTGATAAATTGTGTCATTTAAAACATGTAACATTACAGGTAGCAAATAGCCTGACGTTTATAAAAAACATCTTCGTCCTGTGAACAGTTCCTTTTTTTGTTAAAATTTACCTTGACTAATTGACCCTTGTCTGATGTCCGCTTGTAGTGTAGTTTTATTGTGTTTACACAATGGGAAAAAAATCACAAAACATATTTAAATCTGAACTTGGTACTTGGTACTGGAAAGACCAAGGTGAGCAGAGGTGGAATGAGCAAGCTCAGTTTCTATGCTATCATAAAAGGCTTCCATGGCCCAGATTTGAACTGGGTTGCTGCAGCCACAATGCAGAGTACTAGCAACTATATGATCATGGCAAGCTACTGGCCTTTTTGCAGCATGGCATTTACGTGGTGCGTTACCACTGACCCTGCAAAGGAACACATGCAGTCTGAGTACAACAGCAGGAGCTGAACAAAAGCCAGTTTAAAGTCCAAACACAACCCCCTTATAAGATGCACCTCTCTGAAGTTCTATACAGCACCACCAAACCCATGGGAGCAGCCAGGACACATTAAGGCCCACGGCCCACAACGTGGTCGGCAGGGTTTTAACCTGTGCAGGAAGTATAGATTATATACTATATAGATTTCTAGTTGCCTAAACAACAGCTACATGCAGATTGTGATGCAACTAGTTTTCTCACTCATTGCAATTCTGTTGCCCAAACACAGGCAGAGCTGCAGCAAATCAAAAGGCGAACAAGGCCTCAACAAGCTGAGCATCTATTACCCAAACAGGGACTTGAACCCTGGACCCTCAGACTAAAAGTCTGATGCTTTACCAATTTAGCTGTCTAGGCTTGTGTCCAGATGAGGGAAGTTTTCGCACCATGTCCCAAACAAGCTGAAGCTGGCAGCTCATTAAATGCAAATACAGGATAAATACTTTTACATCTAGACAAAGTCATTCGTACTAGAATGAGCACAGGAACAAAGCATTTTACGTACACTTTTGTACAGTCGGTAACTCTGAGCAGAAGTAAATATCTTAAAAGTCAGAGTGATGCATATTTTAATTCATTAAATCATGATGACAACGTTAAAGCACATTTGTAAATTATTATGTATGTCCTAACAGGCAAAGCCTTTTAATTTAATTATGACTCAATCTTTGGTTTTGTACATGAAGAATGCCTCAGAATACCTCAATAGTTGTGTTAAGCATTGACTTACTTACATTTTAGGCTATATATTTGTAGTTACAAGCTGTTACGCTGCTCATTACCATTTATACTAATAAATATATCTTGCTGGTTTGTTGTAATGAGACGCCCCCTTTTGAATATATGGGGCCACCTATGATAAACCGCGATTTACATTTGTTAACATTGCAGCCTTGAAAAGCCAGAACACCAGAAGTTTTGACTTCAGTATATTAAACTACCGTAACATGGCACAGGACGCCTTGATATAAACTGTAACATTTGGCACGAGCACGCGCTGCGCAGTTACGAATCGTCCAATTATTAGCATTTGCAGGAGCGTTTAAGGATGACGTCAGTGTGGTCCGCAAGGAGACCGTTCAGGTGAAAAGAGGTTGAGATGGAAAATACAAGACGCTGGGCAGGGTAAAGTGAGAGCATTCTGTTATTTTCACACCTCAGTCTTCATCAAAATGTTGACAAATAGTCGCTAAGGGGGATTAATCTCGCTGCATGCGATTACGACATAGGTGGAGACGACCGTGCATAACGAGGCGCGAATATGATGCGCGCACGCTTCTCCAGCCGCCGTCTTCCGCCGAGCCCGTCGTGCTGTTGTCACACAAGCTGAAAATCAAGCGCAACAGTTACCAGTTATTCTTGGTCCGTGACGAGTGTCCAGAGGAATCGCAAACGTCACTCTGATTGGGTGATGTGATAACCTCCGTTAAACACTAAAGGGAAAGGACACATCTTTGGGGGATGCTTGTGCGCCTTGACTGTCGCCACAGTAGAAACGTGGTGGCACTCACCGCCAATGGGGTGAAATCGGTTACGGAGAGGTCCTAACGGTGGACCGCAGCGTTGTTTTTCATCCTGGACTTTACGTGATAATTAATGTTAGTAAAAAATGCAAGGGGTGACTGTGACAGGAGAAGCACCCACATTGAATGGGGGTGGAAGAGAGGAGGTAAGCGTGGTAATGTTGTTTATTTTCATTGTTATTATACATATTTCCCTATTTCATATTATATGACGTGTGCATGAAATTTACGTTTCGTTAATTAGGCTTTGTGAGATATATTGCTGCTCAATTCTTACTCTCAGATAATATTCTCTTGAAATACATTTGGCATAGAAGGTGGCTGTTGTAGTATGTGTTGTTTTTGTTGACTTTGTTGTGCTAGCCAGGTAAGAAATATTACATCGAAAGCAGTTTGATGCCACATGCCCTCATACATTAGCATTCAGCTTCGCTTTTAGGCATAAAGCCTGATGTTTATTACGGACTGGAATAGCCTTGTTTTTAAAGGGGAGGGGCCATGCAACCTGCCCATATACTGTGTCGACATATGAACCGTGAATGAGAGTTAATGAGACAAACGAACCCCCATTATTTCGCATTCTCTCCCATTTTCTCTAATCTGTATACTCAAAATCATCGTATAATAAATGATGTAGTGCTGTTAAAAGCGGCATTGGCCCAAAAGGGTCACGTTGTTTGCCGTTTGTAGTGAGTGTTGTGCCCCGTCATCTCTCTGGCTGTAGATATTGTATTAAATTATTTCTCTGTTAGTAATAATAACCCTGGTCTGACCTTGGACACCCAAACAGGGTATTTTTAAACAACAAATGATGGAAAAAGCATGACAGCATTGTTATATGAGAGGTCAGACCTTTTAAATGTAAATCCGATACAGTTACACCAGATGCATTAAAAATTTGCACAACACATAGATAAACAATTTGTAGTGTTTTAAACGTTGGTTATGCAATGCACGTTTAGACCTTTGCTTTCAACTTGATTTTCTGTATGTTTTCTCACTTTGTCTTTTTCCAACTGGCTCACAATATTTATCTTAGAAGGTAGAAAGTCAGGTCTCAGTGGTGGTCGTTTACAGTTTTATAATTTCCTCATCTAGTGCATTATAGAAATCGGTTCATTAACGTATTCTTCTCAGCACACAAAATGTTCGTTCTCATAGCAGGATTTTTTTTTAGTATTCTCTCACTCGCACCCTCAGTTGCCCAGTTTACCCCCATATTATGTTACAGATCGATCGATAGAATGAGAGACACGGTGGGGGTGGGAAGTTTTTGTAAACCAAGTTTAGTTTTCATAATGTTTGTATTACATTGTCACTCACAGATGTGTCAGTACATTTAACTCATTTTAATTTAGTGACAGCTTCCGTCACTAACCGTGCGCTAACCGGCACAGTGTGTTGTTTTGTACAGTATAGCGTATTTGCCCATGAATCTGAATTAGTTGTTTTGTTGTTTTGCTTTGTGGACAAGCACATCTCTTTCATGAGTGCTCTGTTGGTCAGATAGCAATAGATACATATGCTGACAAGGCAATCAAGTCTTTAAGAGAGCACTCAGACCTGTCCTGTTTTAATTTATGACCATTCCCTTCCTCCTTCTCCACTCGTAACATCTTTAGTTTATCACAACACTTAACTAGTACCCATTGTATATAATCTATCCACCTTCTAGTGTGTTCTGTGTCCCAATACCTGACGCATCTCTCAATATCATTTGTTCAGCCTGAATATTTTATGAGCCCAATGTCCTTCATCTCAAAATCCTCAGAGTCACAATTTGAAATGAAAGTCTTTACACACGCAGCTAACAAGTGAAAAGATGGAGGGCAAACAGTCACTTTTTATTGCCCATCTGCCCCAAGAGGGTAAATAATGTTTTGGCTCACATATGCTTGCTGAAAAACAGCACCCAGTTGGATGCGATATGATTATGCCACCCATTATGATGCCACACATGAAATGCATTCAAATGCATAAAACTCCAGCATACAACTTCTCGGGCATCTAAATAATTTAACCTATTAGAGTGGTTTTGAAATAGCAGGCTGACTATAGCCACTATTTATACATGGCTTCCATTTTGTTCAAGGCAAGTGTTTTTGAAGTCACAGACTGCACAGTAATCACAATATCCTCACACTGAATATCATCACGCTGTTGCTGTCTCTTAAAACACATTTTTTGGTACCAACACGAGTTAACATTTATTTCTCATTCTCTTCTGAATAAATAGTTCATTTGGGATATTATAGCATCAATTATGAGATATGGATGAGTAATGATAAAATGTGTGGTCCACAAGTGAATCTAAAGTATGTAAGAATGTACTAGTCAGTGTTACCTTTAGTGTATTTCATGCTTTTATTATGTAGTATGTAATTCAGATTGCTTTCAGATTGACAATATTATAAACATAAACATGTTAATCATAACTTGTACACTACAGGCCCTAATAGATTCTGTGTCTCCCATCTCAGTTTGCTCTCTTGTCCTTGTAAAAGACACAATTAAACTCCTGCCAAGAGGAGCACAGCCTCCATGCCACGCTTGGGCTGTAGCCCGCTTTTTGTGCTGCAGTTTCTCAGGAAGGGCATTGCTTGTACTATTAGCTGATTTATGTGTGTGTGTTAGAGAGAGATAGAGAGAGAGTATTCGAGAAGACAGAGCCATTAAAAATATATTGTATATTTGCACGCACAGTCTAGAATCTAGTCTTTTGGTGCTTTCAGTTTGTATTTTTATTTGTTAGAGGGTCTGTGTATCTTTTCTGTTTTTATTCTCCCTCCCACTGTAGTTTGGAATCAGTTTATCTGTGCTCATATGGTCCATATGGTCACAATACCTAAAGCCACCACTGGGGTCAAACTAGGCAGTAGAGATCCATATGCATTTACTTGAGATGATGCACTCAATGATTTCTAAAAGCTTCTAGACTTTCCCTCCTCAGTCATACAGACCATTTAAAAGGAGACATGGTTTGGGTTACGAGCAGCCAGGAAATGTATTCAGCCCTCAGGAGAATGATCTATTACTGAGTTCTCTATGCTGCATGTCAGTGTGAATCGAGCAGACTACACTGCACTAAGTTGTACATGTTCTTGTAGGAATAAAATGTACTTTCCTGAATTGTGTAGAAAATATATGTAAATATATCAAATGTAATTTGTCTCTGAACTGATTTTTGCTTCTTCCATTTTTCTTTCCCTGACCATCCAACCACCCTCTGATGTTCATCCACTACTGCACCATGTGTGCATCTAAACCCTGCTGTTCAACACCTTACAACTCATCTCTGTTTATTCCTGAACCCTGCCCCATTCAATTTCCTATCCATCTGCACACCAATATTGCCTTCTCCAACCTTCTGTCCACATCACCCCCATATCTGCCCACCCTCTTTCACACTTACAGCAGCGTCCCCTCAAGCAGTCCCTGAGTGGCTCACTGTGCAGAGAGTCCCATTGGAAGTGCCTGCTGCTCACCTTGCTAATGTATGGCTGCTTTGGCACGCTAGGCTGGTGCTCCTTGTATCGCGTCACCGTTCTGGCTACTAATGACCACGGCTTCTACGTAAACCAAGCCCCGCTCCATGAAAGCCCATGTTCTAATGGTTACGTGTACATCCCTGTGTCCTTCCTGGCTATGCTCTACATAGTCTACTTGGTAGAGTGCTGGCACTGTTATTCTAAAACGGCTAACCTTGCCAAGGTGAAAATCAGTGAGGTGTATGACAGGATACAGCGGCTACAGCAGGCCACCCCCTGCATCTGGTGGAAAGCCATCAGCTACCATTATGTACGACGTACCAGACAGGTGACACGTTACCGCAATGGAGATGCCTACACCACCACACAGGTGTACCACGAAAGGGTTAACACGCATGCAGCAAGCTCAGAGTTTGATTACTCACGCCTTGGAGTCAAAGACGTTTCTAAAGAGCTCCAGGGCTTGTTGGAGCATCCCGTCACTCGCATGCGTTTCACCAAGTGCTTCAGCTTTGCCAGTGCCCGTGCAGAGACTGGCTACCTCACACAGAGAGCACGCTTTTTTGGTGACAACGAGGGCTTGGATGACTACATGGAAGCACGGGAGGGCATGCATCTTAAAAACGTGGACTTTCGAGAACACATGCTGGCATTCCCAGACCCATCACGGCCACCTTGGTACACCCGACGCTGGGTGTACTGGCTGGCCTCTGCTTTTCTGCTATCGTGGCCCCTTCGTGTTATTGCTGTGTACCGCACGGCATATGTCCACTACCATGTTGAGAAACTCTTTGGTGAAAATGAGGATGCAAATGACAATGACAATACAGAGACTGGGAACTACTGCACGGGCTTTGAACATGGAACTGGCGGTCCCACCCTGCGCGTCATATCACGGGTCAACACAGTGGATATGACAGAGCTGGAATGGCACATTCGCTGTAACCAGCAGATGGTGCCTAGCTACTCTGAGGCCTTGCTAATGGATTTGGATATGAATACAAACACACCATTATCTGTTGCCATGGCAGCACATATGCAACGCAATTCTAGCTACTTCCTTCAGAGCTGCCCCAGGTGTCGGAGGTCAACGAGCAGCTCCTCTCTTCCGTCTTGGGTTCGGGGGAATATGGGCACAGGGACAAACTCATTCCCCATTAGACCTGGTGGTAGACTGTCACTTAGTCGCAGTGGTTTCTCTCTGGGGCGTTTACACACCACAAGAAGCCGCCACCCGTGCCTGTTTCACTCAAGAAGCCTTGGAGGAGGGATGGGTGGCCGAGTGGAAGAAGGAGGTGGTGGTTTTCTTGGTCTCGGGTTTAGAGTGGCAGATGAGGAGAGGAGAGGTGTATTAGAGAGTGAAGGTCTAGAGGATGAGGAGGTAGAGGAAACAGGCCAGGAACAGGTGGAAGAGAGAGAGAATAGAGAGAACAGGGAGAATGAGAGAGACAGACCACCCACCTACCAGGATGCTCTGTACTTTCCTGTGCTAATTATTCATGGGGAGGAGAGCTGTCATGGGGGGCGTGGCATTGACACAGGTTAAGGTAACTGCTATGATCTAAAGAAAAAAATGTAAGCAGGGGCTTTCGTGAAGTAGAGAGACAGTCGATTGATGGATGTTTGCGAAGCAGATTGAAAGACACGCCGGTAGGTTGAAGAATAGAGGACGGTTTTTAACATACCAATAGCAATGGCAGGGTAGAAATGTAAGAAACCTAAAAGACTGATTTGTGTCAATGTGTTACATTGCAAAACAACTCAACTCATTCACGTGTAGAATGTTTTAGGGATTCAAATGAAAGTAATATACATTGGTCATGTCATATCCATGTCAATTGCTCTGGCTTGATACAGACTGACCCTAAATATATATATGTAGTAAATACTTAGTGGAAAAATATAATAGGCATGAAAAATCAGTGTCCTATATCAATTTGAATGTCCTGTTCTTGAAATCAAAGAAAGATCAACGTGCCCTTCTTTGACCATGGACTTAATGCAGTTTATATATAAGTGGGGCATCTGAAACCTACATCTAAGGGTTGGATGTCTTAACATTAAAGCGCAAGAGCCCATGTCAGTGTAGTTTTGTGCATCCATTAGCAAACAACATGCACAGTTTATGGATGAAGAGAGCGTGATATGAGCACTAGATGCAAACTGCATTTTATAAATAGACGTCAGGAAGAAGGAAGAGTCACTGACTACTATAACAAACCGAGCAGACAGTAGCAAAATACAAATGGTTCTCAGGGGGAATGTGTGTTTTATTTGATTATATTTTGTAAGAAAACAAAAGTGGGATGATAAAAACGAACAGGATGAAGGTGAATGTAGAAGGCTTGAGAGCGGTATTACCTCACTGTTTTTCACTGTGCTTTAATCCATCGTCCTGGGTAATGACTTAGTTTAATCTCCTGATCTTTTTAATTGCCTGGTAGAAGCACGGTGCTTATGAGTTCACTCATGTCTGCCTTAGAGGTGTCTGATGTCAGCCTCATGTCTGCTGCAGCCAAATGAGCGTAGATCTGTTCAACTGCAGCTAAATATGTTTCTTTAAATAATCCCCCCACCAACCAATTTAACATCAGCCCACATAAGAACAAAAGAATGATAGACACCCAAGAGAAGGACACTCATCTGTCTGTAGGTCTTATTCATTTTTCCATAGACTGTTAGAGTGATTCAAATGTGGTTTCATTTTGATACAAGTGGAAGACTTTAATAATACAAGATTAGTGCAACAATCCTTTCAATGCAGTGACATTAGTGAAATGCGCATAATTGCCTACAAGAGCAAAAAATATAAATATTTGTGTAGGTCAGCACAAGCCCAGCGCATCACCCACTTTACAAACAGTGCAGGGACTGATGTGGAAAAAATTGCTGTACTTTTAATGGACAACCTTGAAACAGAAACCACAGATGGAGCGAATGTAAAAACAGCTTTGCACATGGAGAGGATTTTATGAAAAAATCTAAACAAAAGGTCAGGTCCAAAGCACACACCAATAGCATCCCTGTATTGTTTGTAGGATTTCTACTGATCGAATTATTGCTCCTATGTCAACAAGCACTAACATAACTGGTCATGGACATGAAACTCTTATTAATAAAGTCAAATCATTAACAATGTTCAGTGACTGTTTCCTTACTGCAGTTTTTATTTACTAAATGTATTTTTCATGAACACACCATTTTGTTGTGTTTTAATCCAATAAATCGGGTTTATTTGCCTGTATTCATTGTTAATGCACATAGTCCACGTATTCAAGTGTTGTCAAGCCAAAAACTTCATCTGACTTTGAATCGTACTCAAAGGAGATTCATTAATAATGTTCTAAATTTCCGGATTTAGTCTCAGTAACTCTAGGTGAGTGTTTTTTAGGATCGGATCAATGCAGACAGGAAGCCCTTGACTAACATTTCCTCTCTTGATGGATAAATGCCCAACAGTGTTCGGTACAGTGAAATATTGCATAGATGTATTTTCTATAATTTTGCATTTGCAGAGTTTACAGGCTCATGGGATAGTCATTGCAGGTTAACACATGTTGCATGTAAAATGCACAATTAAACACACCACTGTGTGTTTTATGCATTAACATGCTGTGTGCCCATCAACATGGGCTTGTCAAATGGTTCCACCTAGTGGTGTTTGTTAGAAAGAAACACTGGATAAGACATTAAGACTTAAAAAAATTAAATATTTTACAGATAAATAAAAATTGAATTGCTGTAAACCTATATTTCATAATTGCTTGCAATGTCAGGAACCTTAAGAAAACACACAAAGGAAAATATACTGCCATGGCATTATAGATCCCCTCTTCCTCTACCTCCCTCTATTTATAATCTACTTCTAAATTGAGAGCAGGAGCAGGAAGTAACCTGACTACTGATGAGCCTGCCTATATTTCTTAACTCTGTGTGGTGAATGCAAAAGGACACAAACCAGGCTGCTTTAAGGTAAGTCAAACATTTAAACCATGCATTTACTGAATCAGTGAAAACTCTTTAACTCACCTTCATATTTTCAAAAACCATAATTCATGTTTTTTCTGTGCATAACAATAGGTGCCGTTAGTATGCTGGAAAAATGTATGGCAAAAAGATGTGAAAAGCAATGAATTAACGGTGACTGAGGCTGTCTGTTTTTAACTGTTTCGAACTTTAAATATGGACGTAACCAGATGACCCTTTTTAATGCCCAGTTCAGTAACTTGTAAATGGAAGACACTGGAATTCAGTTTTAATTGTATTAGTCATAAACAACCAATCATTGCATTCCATTACCATTGCTAGCACATGAAATACAATGGTTGCTTTGTCTAATTGAATTCATTGTTGAATGCACCCTTCTCCTTACTGGTAATGAGGAGAAGCGCTGAGATGAGCTTTTCAGTAAGCAGCTTGTTACCTCGCATGAGCCTGATGATTCAGACTCGTGCTGCCACTAGAGATTTAGGTCACAGAGGCTTCAGAGCACGTTGTCCTAGTGACAGTAATGAAAACACAGCCACCTTCAGATACTTGTTTGCTTTGAAATGTCTGTATGTGGATTCAATCCAGATGTCTAGTAATTGTTTAAACCACATATTTTTTTCAGTCGCTGCAGAAGGTGTTTCTTCTGGGCACTTTTATGTCCCATATAAAATTAGCCTTTGGCAAGACATGTTGACCATTTAAATGTCAAATCCACCTTACAATGCTACACAAAACAGATGTCCAATTTTGTTGTATTTTAATGGAGTTTATTTTCTCCACAGGTTCAATTGTGGGCATTAATTAAAGAAACACCCAATTATGTTCTTATAATGTTGTGTTGTTAGTTATTTTCTTTCTTATATCCTGAAACTTTTTTCACTCCCCCAACCAACTTGACTTGGTAAACACCTGCTGTGAAGTGAGGACCAACAGGATGTCAAAGGACCAGCTGGACTCAGTGGTGAAGCAGGCAGAGAGCTTGCTCTCATTGGCCAGTCAGACGCACTCTCAGCGTCAGGAGGAGATGGCCCAGCTGGTCACTTTAGCTCAGCAGCTAAGAGAGGAGAGCCACAATTTACATGGGCAAAGTGTCCTGCTTCAACAGGACATGGCTGAGATGCAGAAATCGTTGGAAGCTTTGACAGACACTAAAGTGGCATTTGAAGCCAAGGAGAGACAGGCTCGTAAACTCAGCAAGCAGCTTTGAGCCACAGCCAGAAAAATCTCATATATAACCATCAATGTTCAGTGAATGGACAGACAAGCGTATAAAAAAAGATCTAGCACTTCACTGTTTTTAGTTAAATGTAAATCCAGTTTAAATCCTCTGTTCTATGCAGCATTTGTAACCAGTATAAGCACATAAAGTAAACTTTCATTTCTCACAGTTTTGCAACAAACAATAACATAGGAACACAGAGTGCTACACATGATTTGTTGTATAACATGGCATTGTTGTGCGATTAATACTTAAAAAAAG